>CM044006.1:67726569-67963776 GCA_024085815.1 Flaveria linearis
AGAGACAAACATCACAGGAACCACAGATCCAACTCATTTCTTCCCAAATCATTACACTACTGAGTCATCTCAATCCTTATGGAGATTAACTCAAGGATGCTTCAAGATCTCTACAGACTTTCACAAAGTTTGTATTGAGATCATCCCTAGAACAGCCCAGCCCCGACACCACATTTGCATACTTTGGGGCTGAGGAGCTTCAACGACTGACTGCACCTTCTACCACTGTGGAGGAAGTTGGTCAACCTAAGGTCTTCATGGAACCTGAGATTAGCTTCAAAGGGGAAATGGGGACTGATGGCCCAGCAACTGAAACAGTTGGGAAAGAATCTGCACACAGTCTCATCTTCCGAAGCTCTAGCTGAAGCTTCCGAAGCTTACATGGAAGCCTCGGAAGAACAAGACAAGTCTTTCGAGGCCGAAATAGAAGCTGCGGAAGGCTTATTTCAGATGTCCGAGGAACGACCATCACGATGTCATTGCTGAAATTGCATCTGAGGTGAGCAGGGAAGACATTTCTGACATTCCTCCAACCCAAGCACCAGCTGAACTTCTCTCCAATCACAACCCTCCATCCAAGAACCACCACAGTCAAGCACAATCAAAGACAAAGGCAAAAGAAAATTGACTGCGGAAGAGCTTCAGGAAGAGGAGAAGATTGAGAAGGCCAAAAAAAAAGGTAGGTTCCTACTGAGAAGCTGCTAGCTGCTAGTTCTAAGGCAGCTGTAGCCAATCAGGAAGAAATCAACCAGAAGAGAAGAACAGCACTCATTGACCAGCTCATCAATCTAGGAGCTGCCAATGAGGAGATACTCCTGCTACCATTAGAGGAGTTGGTGACTTTGGAGAGGTCAACCAGGCTACACAAGAAAGGGAAGCCAGGTTGGCCTGGAGAAGAAGAACGAACAAGAGCAAAGGGAGGCAGCCCTGAAGCTGAGAGAGGCTAGGATCAAGTTCCTACTCCAAGAGGCTTCAGTCTTCCTGAACTGTCTCCACATGATGATGACATGATCCTGCTGCTCCACAACAAAGAGCAGGATCAAATGGAGAAGGAAAGGAAGAAGGCTGCTAGGGAGAGAAGGTGAAGGTGAAGAGGAAGAGGGAGGAAGAGAAGGAGGTCACTGCTGCCAAGAAGTCAACTGACAAAGCCTGGATGAAGGACTACCTGGGCTCATGGCTTCTCTGGTAGGCAGGTGGGACCTATGTCCGAAAGGACACTCCAACGGATAGTCAGTGAAATTAAAGCTGACATCCGTTTGGGGAAAAGGAAGGAGATGTATAGGAGGATGAAAGGAATGGTCTTCACCCCAGCCACTCAACCTCAACCACAACCACAACCCACACCAGAAACCAACTCATTTTCCCGTTAAAACCGAACCCACTGATGAAACCTTCACCCCTCAACCCACAACTCTATCCAAACCTATCACATCACCTCAACCACCCAAACTACCCATTCTAAACCCAAGACTCAACCCAAAACCACTAAACCTAAGCCTACCCAACAACAACCAAGACCATCCCTCAGCCTCCAAACATCTCTCCTTTGAGGAAATAAAGAGTTCAAGACAAGGCTCATCAACTGCACTACTTTGAGCAGCATCTCCTGTGAGGGAGAGCTTATCAACATCACCTATGTTGATAAGTCTTCAAGCTCCCTCACCCTAGGCCAATTTCTTGAGTTGCTTAGAGACACCTTGGCCAGGCTGCAAGACTTCTTGGTCTCAACTCCGATACCCTCAATGCTGAGGAGAAGAGGCTAAGAAGAAGACTGGTGACTCTGCTGGATACCAGGAAAGAGGACAGGATTTCTGGTCAATCTCCTGGACCTAGAAATGCAATAATCCAGTGGAGGTTCGATGAACTTCTCACAACTTGTTGTGGAAAGGGAGAATGGTGTGAACCAACAGGCTAAATGCCACTTCTCTATTGCATCTCAGCAGATTCGACCTTGCTGAGCTTGCAGAGAAGCCATTCTCCAATCCCTCCAACTCTGAGACTACTGCACACATCAGAAACCATATCAGTGGTCTCCACTTGGCTGAACGAAGTAGAAGAGCCAAGATTGAAGAAGAGTTGAAGCTGAAAAGAGTGGAAGACAAGGAAAGACCAACCACCAAAGGCACAGCCTTTCTACAGATGGTGGAAGGTCCTGAATTGGAACCAATAGTTTGATGGGAATATGACTATACTTCCCATCAACTAACTCTTTAGAGGGCCAAACAGAGGGTACACATAATCCAAGGTGACAGAGTAGAGGTTCTGTCCACCAAGGATCTGTACAGATTCTCAGCACCAAAGCAGGAAAGAATGAAGACACTGATAAACACCTGCTCTCCTTGGTGCTGAGAGCTTGAGAAGAAGAGGGAAGTGAAGTTTTGGTAGCATCAGCCTAGGGGGAGTTTGTTGGATCATGATGAGGCTGGTGCAACCAAAATCACTTCATAGTCATCTTTCGGTACTACATTCAAAGGCTTCCGAAGCTGAGAAGAGATCTTCCGAAAGTCTGAAAGAGCTTCCGAAGACAAAGTCTGAAAGAACTTCCGAAGACAAAGTCTGATGAAAGAACTTCCGAAGACAAAGTCTGAAAGAGCTTTCGAAGACAAAGTCTGAAAGAGCTTCCGAAGACAAAGTCGAAGAGCTTCCGAAGACAAAGTCTGATGAAAGAGCTGAAGACAAAGTCTGCTTCCGAAGACAAAGAAGACTCCAAGCCTCGGAAGAAGTAGTCTTCGGAAGTATAAGTGGCTTTCGAAGAAGTTATTCTTCCGAAGTACTTTATCCTTCGGAAGACATTGCTATGTCCAGCAGATAAAAGTATGGTCCCTGACAGTCCGCTGCAGACCTCTGATACAGCATGGCATCTTCCTAAAGAGCCATGTTGTTGACCATACTTTATTCTACTGTTCACCTTTTATGATAGTACATGTTACCAACTTTAGTTGGTGACAAAAGGTAAGTCAGGGACATGTCCTGACTACCAACTTTCAGAGAAAATGTCTGAAAGACCTCACCTAGAGTCTTGTAGTATAGATGTAAGGTTAGAGGTGTCCAGCTGGTATCAAAGTATATCCGGCTGTAGGTAGTATTATATATATCTTCTCCCTGTAACTCTTCAGAAAAGCGATTTGAGTCCAAGTGTCTTGTAATCCTTTGAGTTGAGAGAAGCAATATATAAAAGTACCTTGAAATTTACTTGCTGTGTTAAATTTTCTTACTGCTTGTACTTGATATATTGTGATCAACTCTTCATAAGACTGCTTGCTGAGTATTGATTCACAGTGAGGTTGAGAGAAAACCGCCCAAATCCGATCTTGCAGTGGGTATGTGGGATAGCGGGTTCACCTTATTAAAAAGGGTTCCGACAGGCTATTCATATACCGGTGAGTAAATTAAACTCACACTTTTACGGTAAATCCTACTTGATGATAAATGATGTTTTATCAATGTGTTTTACTTACCTATAAACTCAACACCTGTGTTGACACTTGATTTACATGTATTCTCAGGTATCTACTAGGAGCTTATGGACATGTACGTAGGATCATATAAGAGCTCAAGATACATATTGTTATTGATAAGACATGATTAGACGTATTGTAAGAAACAATCAATATATTTATTTCCGCTGCGTATAATATCTAATGCTCTGATAATATGGATTGGTTATCTAAAACTTATCATATAGATAACTGCATCTCATGTGTAACTACTGTGTTCGATCCTGTTTGCTCACCCCTCCGTGATAGATTCCAGACCCGGAATTTGAGGGTGTGATAGATTGGTATCAGAGCCATTGGTTATAGTGAGTTAGGAATTGCATCTAGCCTATAGCCACACACAATAGTTGCACAAAGTAAATTGCCTCAGTTAGAGATTGACTAAGATTAAGAAGCTATATGCCTTATGTGATTCCTCTTATACTTGATTCCTATCAATACACACACGAATCTTAAATCATATTCTAAGGCACTGTGTGCCTAATTCAAGTGATTTCAAACTCCAAAACTCGATTGTATTCATGGTTTTCAAATTCGTCAAAGTCTGGTCTTACAACTTGAAACATGTAATGCTGGAAGAGTGTGATGCCTGTATCCCGAGGTGTTCTATCTAGGCAAGGTATTCGTATAAATCCAAATCAACCGATGGACCTGTTTACCTTACCTGGGAACTCTTGGGATGAGTATCTGCTTATAGGTAAGCATGTCTTCAACAAAGTTGTGATTGACCCAATACTTTGATTAGTCAACGTACTCGCTTTGATTTACGAATCAAACGATTACACCTGGAACATCTCATTGCTATTATGCCAAATTCTCGATTGTCGCCTTCATGTTGAATATCTCAAATTCCATGAGAATTCTTAATGATCTTCAGAATGGCTTCTCGTCAAATCCGTTCACGGTCTAGAAACTCTGGCCGTATGATTGCTGCTATTATAGCACGTGAAGTTACTGCGGTCATACACAAGTCTATAAGGCAAATGGGTCAAATTACCGTGACGTGTTCCATTTGGTAATTTATGCTACACTTGTCCTAACCTAAAGAGAGACTTGTTTCCCTAGTACTTGCCCTGACATGGTTATACCTGAAATCCTAAAAGTAGAAGGATAGGCAGCTATCATTAGACATATTGTGCTATGTGTCTGTAGTTTACTTGCTATTACTTAAGTCCTGTCCTACTTAGAGCCTTCATGGTATTTCCAATCATGACATTAATTTTATCTTTAAGAGACATTCCTCCATTTAGCATTTCAGTAACTGAGGGGATGATTGAATGCTTAGAATGAAAGTGGACTACAGGAAATATAGAAGGGTGATGATACCTACATACATTAAGTTCTTTAGGATGATGATAAATTAGGATGTCGTGTAACCGGTTTAAGCATATTCTTAGTATACCAGTGATGCTTATAAAGGGTTACTATTACCTAAGGAATGAAATGCAAAAGTTAGAATTGTAATTCTATAATCATGCAATGGTAGGGTAAGTCGTGCTCTTTATACTAACAAACTCCATGATTGATAAAACTGATGTCATACCTTATGACATTAGACCAATAGAATTAAGAAGGACACTGGGAAAAATCTAGTGAGTAGTAGAATAAGCCTCTCTGATGGTTTAGATGATTTGCTTTAGTGCCAATGTTGTGAACTAGCTATGTTGGTGATACGATTAAGCTAACATGTGTTAAACGGGGACATTAAGAAGGTGGAGTTCCGACTATTACCATAAGTGTGCCCTAGGTTGATTAGGACCCCAAGACAAGTTAGAAATAATCAGAATTAGGAAATGGCTATAACTAGAAAGTAAGAATAGTTAAATCATGGAAATAAAGGTCTATAAATCAAGGTAACACCTCACGCGGTCATACATTTACAACTGAAGCAAGCCACATTGACAAGACCGAATGTTGTGACATACACGTACCTTATCATCGGTAGCTACACATCTATTTGATACGGGGCTGATAATAGTTTTGATTCTTCTGGAATTATTCTTTAACTTAGCATTAACCCTAGTTGCTTAGAAATTTTCTAGACACGGAGTATCAGTGTCTATCATCTCTAATCGTGGCACACGATTTACATCTATCTTTTGGAATAAACTTCAGAAAGCTCTAGGCACTTGCCTAGATATGAGCCCAGCCTAATCCTATCACCCTAAGATTGATGGTCAAAGTGAAAGAACCATAGGATATGCTTAGGGCTTGTGTTATTGATTTTGGAAAGAACTTGGAAGGTCATCTACCTTTGGTAGAATTCTCATATAGTAATAGCTATCATTTGAGCATCAAGGCAGCACCATTCGAGGTATATGGATGTAAATGTAGATCATTGCTTTGCTGGGCAGAAGTTGGAGATAGTCAACTTGCTAGCTCAGAATTGATCTATGAAATTCATGAGAAAATTGTCTAGATAAGAGAACGCATGGTTGCTGCTAGGGATCATCAGAAAAGCTACGCTGATAAACATCGCAAGCCACTTGAATTTCAGGAAGGAGATAAAGTTTCGCTAAAGGTATCTCCCTGGAAGGGAGTTATACTTTGGGAATGAGGGAAATTGAACCCTCGCTACGTGGGACCTTTTGAAATTGTCAGAAGGATCGACCCAGTAGCCTATGAATTAAATCTACCTGCTGAACTTGGTGGTGTGCACAATGTTTTTCATGTATCAAATCTGAGGAAGTGTTTATCCGATGAATCACTGGTTGTGCCTTTAAAGGAACTACAAGTATGCGAGAAACTCAGACTTGTTGAGGCACCAGTTGAAATCATGGATCGATAAGTTAAACAACTTAAGCATAGCAAAATTCCGATTGTCAGAGTTCGGTGGAACTCCCGGCGTGGTTCTGAGTTCACTTGGGAACGAGAGGACGAAATGATACGCTAGTATCCTAACCTGTTTAAGAATGTTGCCAGTACTTCTTAATTTTCGGGACGAAAATTCCTGTAACAGGGGGATGATGTGACAACCCGGAAAAATTCGTGATTTATTTCGTGTGGTATTTATATGATTTTTATATTTTATTATTATTATTATTAATTTAATAATATTGATAATAAAAATAACAATAATAATAATATTGTTGATATTAATAATAATAATAATAATAATAATAATTTATAAAAGTTTATAAGTTCAGGGGGTTATCTTGTAATTTAAGAAACTTGATTAAAAGGTTTCAGCATGAAATAATAAGTTTTTAAACCGCAGGGACTATTGTGTAAATTTCAAATTTTCAAAACCAACCCCCCTTCCCCCCCGTTTTCCGGCCACCGCCGGCACCAATTCCGGCGACAAGTCCGGCGACCCAAAACCCAACCAATACTCGATATTAAAACATGAAACCGGTCCCAATCGAATCGTGAGTGAGATTCGAATCAATCAATGTGGTTAATCATTCAAAATACAGCTCATAATCGCACTAATCCAACCACTTTTCATTTTCGGCCGACCCACTCACCTATCGAGCACTAAAACTAAATAATAATTGAAAGTAGTGCGATCCAAACAATAATACACTCATTTTTCAAACGAATATAGCTCCCAATCCCATCAGAAACAATATAAATACCGAATCCATTCATCATCTTCATCGAACCTGCAATACTACCAAAATCCATACTCCGAACAATATTATTTACAATTGACATAGGGCTTTCACTCATTAGCATCATTCGAAGCTGTGTATGCAATTAATTTGATTTCCAACAAAGTTTGTTCATCGTTTTGATTCAACACAAGCCGCGGCTTGTTCATCGATTGTTCATCATCAATCTAACATCAAAACAGGTAATTAAGTATACCTTTATGATCGATTTCTCATGGGATCAAAAGCCCTATGATTAATTGCATTAACATTGACGATTGGTGCTTCAATTTGATCCACAATCGAATTAGGGCTCGGTTGAAATTGGGGGAAATGGATAAAATGGGTTAAACTAATGGAAACAAGAATAAACCGCGGCTGGATGCCTTGGTTTACTGGTTTGTGTGTGAGATTGTGAACAGGAGGTCAGGGGTTCGAACCCTGCCCCCAACATTTATTTTTTAAGCCTTTTTGAGCCTTCTAAAAATACAGAAAAATTATTAAAAATATAAAAATAATTTTTATAAACTTTGTTAATTTTATAAGTTATTTAATTATATTCTGGAAAATTATTTCATTAGAAACCTTATCATTTATTTGTTTATTTACTTATTTATTTATTTATAAAATTGTTACAAAGGTTATAAATTGTTATTTTTATAAAAATGGATTCTAAATAATGATTTAAATCATCAAATTATTAATAGACATTATATTATTAGTTATGGATTAATTATGATAAAATAAACATAAGTAGATTTATAAATTTAAATATTTATAATATCTTACAAAAAAATTAAATATAAATTTACATATTTAAATAATGTCTACCATTTATTTAGAATATAATGATATGTTAAAATCATTATCAAACTAATCAAATGAAATATAAATCTTTAATTATTAAAGAATTAACAAAGATAAATAAATGATTAGTTATATGTCTATAACAAATCCCCGAAAACCAAACCTTAGATCAATTGAACGCCAGGTTCAAGATCTAACTTATTTAGGTTATGGATTTGTTTTGTTTGCTTATGTGAATTATAATTCCTTAGCAGGAATTTACTAGCTTGTCAACACCACACAAGGACTGAGGTGAGTTCATAACTATTCCCCTTTTTAATCATTTAAATATTTTGGGCTGGAATACATGTTGTAATTGAAATTACAAATTATTTTGTGTATTATGTTAAATAATAATTTGATCACATTTATGATTACATATGGTTACTATGAGAATCCTTCTCTGTAAACTGGACTATAAACTAGCAGGGATCTTTTGGATAGTACTATCGGGAGTGACTCACCCCCACAAAGGTTTGGACATGTGGTCCTTATCAGATGCATAAAGATCTTATTGTCATTCGGGATGACTTGTTCTGGTGTGAGAAGACAGATGTGCACTATATTAAGTTTGCCATTATAGTTCCATTTACAACCCATATGAGGATAAATGTAAAGAGAGGATTCGCGCCCTCTGATTTTAATTATTATAAATAACATAATATACACATGAAAATGATATTAAACTATGATGCATGGGCAAATCCTATGTGAAGGATTGTTGGGCTTGTACATAGTGGGTATGTGGGATAGCGGGTTCACCTTATTAAAAAGGGTTCCGACAGACTATTCATATACCGGTGAGTAAATTAAACTCACACTTTTACGGTAAATCCTACTTGATGATAAATGATGTTTATCAATGTGTTTTTACTTACCTATGAACTCACCAACCCTGTGTTGACACTTGATTTTACATGTATTCTCAGGTATCTACTAGGAGCTTATGGACATGCACGTAGGATCATATAAGAGCTCAAGATACATATTTGTTATTGATAAGACATGATTAGACGTATTGTTAAGAAACAATCAATATATTTATTTCCGCTGCGTATAATATCTAATGCTCTGAATAATAATGGATTGATTATCTAAAACTTCATATAGATAACTGCATCTCATGTGTAGCTACTGTGTTCGATCCTGTTGCTCACCCCTCCGTGATAGATTCCAGACCCGGAATTTGAGGGTGATAGTTTTGAGCTAGATTTGTTGAAATCACTTTGAATTTGCTTGAATTTGTTAAATGTCGACATCAACCAATGATCCTCACAATACTGGCTCCTCAACAAAGCCTCCGATGCTTGTTAGGAGTGAGTATAACATATGGCAACGACGTATGTTCCATCACCTGTCTATCAACAGCGCAGGATGTTAGAAATCTGTGGTGCATGGACCATACAAGCCTATGGTGAGTACTCTGAAAAACAATGAGAAGGTTCCGAAGAAACCTGATCAGTATTCGGATGAAGATCTAAAGTGGTTCGAAATTGATGCTAAAGCACATGGAATTCTGGCCATGGCACTGCCTAATGAAATCTATTCAGGGCTTATGCATCATGAAACTGCTCATGACCTCTGGGTTGCTTTGAAAGAACAATTTGGAGGAACTGATGAGGTCTTGGCAAATACTAGGGAAATCATTGCCCAGCAATATGAGACATTCTCTCATAGGAAGGGTGAGTCTCTGACTTAACAGTTTGAACGATTTTCCTGTTTGATTTCTGAGCTGAAAATGGTCAAACAAGAATATACAAACAGCCAGATGAACAACCGATTCCTCAGATCCCTGCCTGAGAGATGGGACATATACACTATTGTCCTACGCTCCAGTACAAATCTGAGCACTCTATCTCTCACCCAACTTCATGGGAAACTGCTGAATTTGAAAGAGAGATAGAACAGAAAAGGAAGTTGTCTTCATCTGGAAAGCTTCTGATGACTTTGTATCAGGCAATGCTGCACTGATAGGTAGGAGTCAGAGTATGCTGCATCAGAAGGTTCTATGATGAGCATATTGATTTCTCTACTAACATTGGAGAACATGCTTTTGTTGGTGTGGATGGTAGTTCAGGTGGTAGTGGTGATAATTTGTGCTTTTAATGGAGGACTTGAAAGGAAATTCCGGATGATGATCTGGAAGAGATGGATATTTTGAGCCAGATGGTAATGATCAATATCAGATCTCAAAAGTTCTATAAAAGAACTGGTAGGAAATTCTCAGGTCTCCCTGGCAAACCAAAGTTGGTTTTGACAAGAGCAAGTTGAGGTGTCACAAGTGCCATAGGCTTGGACACTTTGCAAGAGAGTGTAGATCATCTGGATCTAACTCATCTGCACCCTTTATGACTTTCCAGGTAATAGCTCACAAAACAAAGGGCAACATTCCAGCAGTTCTGGTCATCTATCACAAGCTCAATCATCACCTGCATATTTTGTTTCTCAAAGTCCTATGCCATATCCTTACCCCTGCTTTTACATGCCTCAGACAAGTCGGTTCAAGCACCCATTGCTCAACAACCACATGCCCTTCCTGAGACTCCACCATCTCAATCTCATCAACAATCTCAATCAAACCACATCACAGCTTTTTCACCCCTGGTGTTGTTGACTGGAGCAGTCTACCAGATGATATGTCTGGTCATCATGAACAACTGTTCCTGGTGCTGGTCAATATGGTGGTGACAATCCTTTGGAAATCTTGCTCTCATGGCCCTGAAGTCTACTGATGATTCAACCTCAAATGCTTCAACATCACAGGTATCTTCAGAGGCCAAGGCCAAGTTATGTTCTGAATCATGCATAGCCACATTTGCATCTATTAGAGAAGCAAATGTAGCCTTAATTAACAAAAATCTTGAGCTAGAGAACATAATTTCCAAAAGAAAAGCTGAGTTTGAGTCTGTGCTAAATGAAAAGAATGATGAGATTTACAAATTAAAATGTCAAATCACTGATGATAAGGCTAAGGAAGATGTACTTTTAGAGAAGTATAAGGACCTCAAAGAAACTCTTGCATCTACCCAGGTAGAGTGTGAACGTTGGGTAACTTCCTGCAAGGGTTTTGAAATGCTTCTCAGCAAGCAATCAGCTTTCAAATGAAGTTTGGAATTGGTTATAATCACACTGCTCCTCCTACAGATTTTACTCCCAGGTTAGAAGTAGAATCTGAAGGAGAAAGCAATAACCAATCCACGTCATCATGTGATTCATCCTCTGATAATGCACCAAAATTAGAGGATGAAGTCAGCATTAATACCTCAGAAAACCAATCAGCTGATATTGATACAGTTGAGAGGTCAAATGCTGACAGTCACATGATCAAGAAAGAGTTGATCACTTCAGGTGTTGTCTCACAAAGTACTGAAAGTACTGAAGAGCAAGTTACAACACCTGAAGAACAAACCCAAACTACTAAAAGTAGAAAGGGTTTGAAAACTACTGAAGAATCTATCAGGAAGTCTGCAAGTACTGATAGAAAACTACTGAAGAACAAATCTTCAGTAGTTAAGAATACTTCAGTACTTACCAAAAGTACTGAAATGAAGAAAGTACTGAAGAACAATCTTCAGTAGTTTCATCTTCTTCAGCAGTTGATCAACAAAAGATGAAGAAAAAGCCATGTGAAATATGTGGCTTATTCAATCATCTCACTGATGATTGCTGGTATAGAAAGGGTTCCAAACTCAACCAAGATAAGAACATTAAAAAGAAAATTAACAAAATGAAAACTGAGTTTGAAACCAAGTTTGTACCAGCACATCTCAACCTGAAACCCCAAAATCCTTAAAGAAATCCAAAAGAAGGAAGGGGTTAATCAGGAAACAGCTGAAGGTGTTCACAGGAAGATGGTGCAACACAGGAATCCATCAAAATCAAGCACTGATGTGTCTGATGAGCTGAAGGCTTTAGCAAACAATCAGACACAACTTGTTATGATGGTTCAACATCTATTGGGGAGAGTCAACCAAATAGATGTTCTGTGATTAAACCACAGAAAAGGAAACCTAAGCCTAAAACAAAGGAACCCTTTTTTGCACCATCTCCATCACCACAGGCTGCAACTCATGACAAACCAGTTAGTATGAAATCTGTTGATGAGAACAGACCCAAAACCAAAATGGTTTGGGTCTCAAAAGCTAACTAGTTTCTTGTGATGAATGCAGGGTTCTTCAGCATGCCAAAGAAGCATCTGGTATGTGGACAGTGGAGGATCCATGCATATGACAGGGAGCAGCTCTCTTCTTAATACTACTCTCAAGGAAAGAAGGGGTTTGTTTCTTTTGGTAATGATGTTAAAGGGTTACATCATCGGCAAAGGCTTTGTTTCTAATGGTGAAATAAGGTTTGATGATGTCAACCATGTGGAGAATCTCAAGTATAATCTCTTGAGTGTCAGTCAAATGTGTGATAAAGGTCATGTGTCCTTTTCACCAGTCAGAACTGCAGGATTCTGTCTTCCAAAGTTCTGAGTTTGATTGACAAGGTATTGGATGATCATACTCTCCTGAAGGCCAACAGGACAGGAAGAGTATATGCCTTGGATTTGTCAAAGAAAATCGATCTAAAAGGCCATCCTTGCCTGTTCTCCAAGGCTTCTCCTCAGGAATCTACTCTATGGCATAGAAGGCTTGGTCATGTGAATCTCAAAAACATGAACAAGCTGATTCTCCATGGTTTAGTACGAGGATTGCCAATGAAGGAGTTCAAATATGATGACAACTGCTCTGCTTGTTTAAAAGGGAAGCAACACAAGGTCTCATTCCCTCCAATAGAAGAGCCAAAGTCCACTGCCTGCTTACAATTATTGCATATGGATCTTTTTGGTCCTGTAAGAGTGATGAGCATGGCAAAGAAGAAATACTGTCTGGTAATTGTGGATGATTACTCTAGATTTGTATGGACTTTCTTCTTGCACTCCAAAGATGAAGCTGCACAAGCTATTATGAACTTTGTGTTGTATGTTGAGAAACAGTATTCCCTTCCAGTCAAGTGTGTGAGGAGTGATAATGGCACAGAATTTAGAAATCACACACTTGATGACTTCTACCTGTCAAAGGGAATCAAGCGGCAGTTCAACATTCCAAGAACTCCTGAACAAAATAGAGTGGTGGAGAGAAAGAACAGGACACTTGTTGAAGCTGCCAGGTCAATGTTGGCTGATTCAGGATTGCCACTGACATTTTGGGCTGAAGCTATCAACACAGCTTGCTATGTGCAAAATAGAGTATTAGTAAATCAGAGGTTGATGAAGACTCCTTATGAAGTGCTACATCATTTGGCCTCTTTGATTTTATTTTTTAGAGCATTTGGGTGTCCCTGTTACATTCTCAACACAAAGAATCCACTTCAGAAGTTTGAATCAAAGGTGGATGCAGGGTACTTTGTTGGTTATTCATCTACTTGCAAGGCATACAGAGTTTTCAATTGCAGAACAAAGATGGTTGAAGAGACTTTGCATGTGAAGTTTAATGAATCTCCAAAGGATAAAATTCCACAAAACCTGTGGAGCTATTTGATTTGGACATACTACAATATGTTCCTTATCAATCTCCAGCTGTTAGTTCCTGATAATCCATCACAACTGCATACAGTTCTTCACCTGGTGGTACTGATGATGATGCTGACAGTACTCACTTTTTCAGGTTTAGTGATCACCTGCCTGAGTCATCTAAACCTAATGCTCCTGTAGCTTCAGCAGCTCCATCCACAACAAATGCTGATGAGATTTCTGAATCATCTACTTCATTTGAGTTGCCATCTCCTATATGGTTTCAAGAATCTCCATCACATCTATTGCTGCTGAATCTTCTACAAACACTTGTATAGATCTTATTGTCTATCAAGAGCTGAAGAATCATCCAATGTCATAAATCATTGGTGATATCAATGCAGGAGTCTCAACCAGAAGTCAATTGTCAAATTTCTGCTTCTATGCTCTCTTCATCAGTCAGCAAGAGCCAAAGAATTATCATGTTGCATTAAGAGACAATGGATGGGTTGAAGCTATGCAACTTGAGCTTCTTTAGTTCAAAAAGCAGCAAGTGTGGGAGCTGGTTCCTTTACCCCAAGGTAAGTGTGCAATAGCACTAAATGGGTGTTTAGGAATAAAACAGATGAAAGGGTCAAATTGTCAAGAACAAGGCCAGACTGATTGTACAGGGGTTTGCACAAGAAGAAGGTATTGATTATGATGAAACCTTTGCCCCTGTAGCCAGACTGGAGGCAATCAGATTGTTCTTAGCTTATGATGCTTTCCACAATCTTAAAGTTTTTCAAATGGATGTCAAAAGTGCATTTTTATATGGTAAAATAAAAGAAGATGTCTACGTGTGTCAACCACCAGGTTTTGAGGATAATAAACATCCAGATTAGGTGTATAAGCTTGATAAGGCTCTATATGGGTTGAAACAAGCTCCTAGAGCCTGGTATGAAACATTATCAAATTTTCTTCTTCAAAATAATTTCACTAGAGGCTCCATAGATAAAACTTTATTCATAAAGAAAATGGGACAGCATAAGCTACTTGTTCAAATTTATTTGATGATATTATTTTTGCATCCTCTGATCCACAGTTTGTGATGAATTTACAAAGTTAATGCAACAAAAGTTTGAAATGAGTGCCATGGGAGAATTACAGTTCTTTCTGGGTTTGCAAATCAAACAAGGGCTGATGGAACTTTCATTCATCAGTCCAAATATACAAAAGATCTTTTGAAAAAGTTTGATTTACAAAACTGTAAGCCCTGTTCTACTCCCATGAGCAGCACCACACAACTGGATGTTGATCAGAAAGGTAAAGCGGTTGATGAAGCCCTTTACAGATGTATGATTGGTTCTTTGATGTACCTTACAGCTTCTAGACCAGACATTATATTTGCTACTTGTGTCTGTGCTAGATTTTAGGCTGCACCTAAAGAATCCCATTTGATTGCAGTTAAAAGATCTTTAGATACTTGCAAGGAACTCAATCTCTAGGACTCTGGTATTCCACTGGGCACTCTTGCAAATTAGTTGCTTTCTCTGATAGTACTATGCAGGGTGCAAAGTCACCAGAAAATCAACTTCTGGTGGATGCCAATTTCTAGGCAATTATTTAGTTTCTTGGCAGAGTAAGAAACAAACTTCAATTGCTACATCCACTGCTGAAGCAGAGTACATTGCTGCTGCAAGTTGTACATCTCAGGTACTCTAGCTTCAGAATCAATTATTGGATTATGGCATTACAGAGACTAAGACTCCATTACTAATGGACAGTGCTTTAGCTCTTTGTATTATTAAGAATCCAGTCCAGCATTCTAGGACCAAACATATTGAGATCAGACATCATTTTATTAGGGATTGTTATGAAAAAGGTCTAATTGATCCAAAGTTTGTTCCTAGTGCTGATGAGTTTGCAGATATATTTACTAAGCCTTTAGACAGTGTAACTTTTCAAAATCTGGTACTGAGGCTTGGTATGCTGCAGCTGGAATAAATTGACTAATACTAATGCTCTTAGATCGCAAGTACTGATGAGCATTAGTATCCAAAAGTCAAAAATAAGTACTGACGAGTTATTTAGTCTTCAGCATTTTTCATAACTACTGAAGACTAAAATACTTCAAAGTACTGAAGTACATTATTTGTTGAAAAGAACTGATAAAGTTACAACTACTGATGTGGTTATAACTCCTGATGCCTTTTCTGACAAATAAGTACTGAAGAACAAATTTTGTCCAAAAGTACTGATGTGTAATCTTCCACATAAGTAATGAAAACAATATTTGTTCACAAGTTCTGAAGAATAATTTATTTTAACAGATCTTCTGAACATTTGTTCATAAGAGTTGAAGAATAAATATTCTAAAGAGCTGATGGCCAATGAAACGTCTGAAAATCAAACAAAGTCTGATGAGTAAATGTTGAGGTCAGAATGAAACATCTGAATTGACGACAACAGCTGATGAGTAAAATTAATCTTCAGCTGATTTAAACTACTGTTGTTTCATATCAAAACAACTGAAGCCAAACCATGTCTTCAGTAGTTTACAACTACTGATGACTAACACCAAGTCTTCAGTTGTTTACAACCTCTGGAGATGAAAACCATGTCTTCAGTAGTTTACAACTACTGATGACTAACACCAAGTCTTCAGTCGTTTACAACCTCTGAAGGTTAAAACCATGTCATCAGTCGTTTCAAACACCTGATGACTAACACCAAAACCTTCAGACGTTTTCTATCAGCCGTTTCATAACCATACCCTATAAATACCTAACCCTAACTTCAGAGTTTTTCATTCTCACAACCTAAAATTTAAAAACTCTGAAACTTCTCTCTCACATTAATGGCGACCATGCAACTCAAACCACGCCATAATTGTGTAGCCTACCTCACAAAATCAGCCTTTTGCACCAAGTTCGATGCCACCATCGATCTGATAGTTACATCTCCTTACAAAACAACCTTTCTTCTAAATCCAATCATCCACGCCGAATCCCTCATACAGTTCTGGACAAACGTCACCATTATAACTGGTGAAATGACACCGAGGTCATTCTCCAGTCGTTTGTCAACCAACAGAAGGTGGTCATCACTTCTGACATCATTGACAAACCCTAAATCTGAATAATGCCACCTTCGTCACTGAATATCCTAAGGGCACCATCGACCTATCTTTTGCCCAGTATGGATATGAAGGTGACCTCCGTGCTTCCACAATCCTGAAGAAGCACTTCCATGATCCTGAACGACTTATCTTTCACATGGTAAATGTCTGCCTTGCCCCCAAAACATCTTAATGGGATCAAATGTCATCAAGGTGGCAGTAGGTATTGTACTCTATCCTTGAGCAACAAAATCTTAATTTTTCTGAACTAATCTTTTTAGAATTAAAAGATATGGCTATGAAACCTGTGGCTACCAGATGGATATTATATCCAAGGTTCCTCATGGCCATTATTGAAAAACAATTAAATACTGAGGGCCTTGTTGGCCTAGGAGTCCCTGCTCTGGCTATATTGCCTGAAGTATACTCCAGGCACAACTCAGACACACACCTCAACAGGCTTCCAAGCTGCTAAAACCCAAGCAGCGGGAACCCACAGCCTCCTCCTCCAAACCCAAAGTCCCCACCAAGCCAAAGCCAAAAGCCCAAAAAGGCTACTCAGGGAGTTGAGTCCCCTGAGGATGCCCCTGCACCATAAAGACAGGAAGTAGCTACTGGTATTAATCCCCTAGTAGTTACACGGACTCTACCAGCCACAACCGCTCACGTATCCTCTCAACAGGATCCTGAAGCAACCTCTTCCGGGGCAGCCATATTTCTGGAACCTATCTCATTTGAGAAGGTTACCATTGAAGAGCACCACTCTCCCCAGGTGCAAATTGATTCACCCCTATCTCCCATTGCAACCGCCCACAAAGTCCAACCATTATAATTGCAAAAGTGCTGACTCAGGCTCAACACTCCACCCTCTCCCCAGGAACCTATTACTACTGGGCAAACCTCAACCATTGAGAGGGAGGATCCAAGTGTTGCTGAAAGCCCACAGCACAGGGATTACAATGTTCTATCTCCCTATATGGAAGAGGAGATCAGAACATCTGGTGAGGCTGCCACTTCTCCTGCTTTAGCACATGAACAGGGTGAAGTTGGTAACATCTCTAAGTCCTCACCAGAGGCAACTGCTGATGAAGGATTTAATCCTGAGGCAGGAAGTCCCCAGTTCCAAGATAAAGGGGCACATGTGTATACTGATCCACACTCAGCACATGTTCATCCTGATACAATCAGGAGGTCAGGTGATTCAGCTAACGCTGATAATGACCTGGGCTTCTTTTATGATGTTTTAGCCCAAACACAATTCTTGAGGATGAGATAAGTAGATTAAAGAACTACTTGCCAAATTCTCTCAAGAATCAAGTCCATCTGCCAACATTCACCCACAGATGGCACCTTCTTCTGAAGGTCTCCCATACACAGAGCCACTCCCAAATACTCAGCCACCAGCCTCTACTTCTGGCACCATTTCTCAGGGACAGAACCCCTCTGAGCAAATGGTTGTTATCTTTAAAACATCCCTGCCTCTCATCACTCCCATCATCACTGATATTGTGAATCAAACCCTTGATGAGAGGCTTTCCTCAAACATCAAAACCCTGGTTGATGATGCTGTGTCAAAGAAACTTTCTGACATTCAAACCCCTGCAACCAAAAAGGGGGAGTCAGCGAAAGTCATTAAGAGAAAAGAGTTAAAGAGGTGAAAGAGAAAGAGAAGAGAAAGAGAAAGAGGTGGAGAAGGAGGTGGAGAAGGAAAAGGAAATGGTTGAGGAGACTGAGAAAGAGAAGGACTTTCTGTAACTTATAAGAAAAGAAGAGCGGTGAAAGTGAAAAGACCCCTGATGAAAAGAAGCTAGATGATATGATCAAGGAAGCTGATGACCAACACAACAGGTCAATGGATAAATCATTGATCAGCTGGATGAAAAGAAGCTAGTTGGAGTTATGTTTTGAAGCTTTTATACTTGAGTAGCAGAGTGTGAGCTCGAGCTTATAATAAGATGAAACATATGAAGATATCATAGTGGCTAGATGTTATAACCTAATGGAAAGATGTTCTTGTTCTAGTTTTGTTAAGTTAGATTCTAAGTAAAGTGTCATGTCATCTTGATCAATTGTTTGTTGTAGATTGTTATTCTCAAATAGTCATATGATTATGGGTGTTGGCATGAGGCAAGACTCACATATAAACTTTTCGGATTGATAATTTAAAATTCTCCCTTGTCTAGTCACATGCTATGTCTCCAAGAGCCTAACATAAGTTGCACTCTCCCTACCTAAGTGTCCCACAATTAAGGATACTAATCCACTAGTAGTTTTGGATGAGACATGATATTGTAATGGGGAGTTATATATTTTCAAAAGGATAGGGTTGAATGTAATAAGTTTCTTCTTGCCTTCTAATCGTTGGTGAAGACACAAACAACGGGTCCCGTGAATTTTGTCAATAATGTTTCCCTGAATATGCCTTGGGCTCTAAATGTCAGTATTTAGAAAGTCATTTAGGGTTGTAATGTCACACAGAAGAACGTTAGAATGTTCTAGGGTCAGAGCCTTAATCTGAGGAATCACATCTGATAGTCAAGTCAGATATAAGTGTTAGAGCATAACAATAGAGGTCGGGCTTCAATTAATCCGGGACATGTTCATTGTGGTATGATAAGGAGTGTCATACCACCACTCTGCTAAGGTAACCACTTATATACCACTTTCGTGACGCGAGTGGCATTCCATGCTAATTATTAATTAATTCAAACTTAGGTTAAATAACAAAATTGATGATGTTAGAGCCCCCTCATTAATCGCGGGATAATAGAGAGAATCATATAAGATAGTAAAGACAAATCACCTAATCGTGTCCCCCCCCCCCCACAGGAAGCGAATCGTGAAATTTGGCAGTATAGGTTCAAACTATGATTTCCATAAAAGATAGTTACATTAGTCTAGCTTTATAAATACGAGATGGGTGCACCATATCTTGTGATATGGAAGATGCCCACTAAGAATTTATTCGTTAAGCATAAATATGTCGTGTATAAGGTAAACATATAGGATACAATACCAGTCTTAAACCGTATATAGTTAACTGTAATCGGTTCAACTCTAGTTAAACACTAGTTTTTTTAGCGTGAATGGTTTATCCGGCTTATATAGTTGGGAGTTCAAACAATTAATTTCCATAACTATCTTTAATACGAGGGAGTTGAAGTTATGGGCAAAGAATTTCAACTTATATTGTATTCTTTGATATTATTATCTCGACGATACGGACCACAAAATCAATTAAAAAGAAATACAAGTTGCAAATGTGGATCACCGACTTGCGACAGAATCACGAGCCAAGAATTAAATGATCTTGAAATATGTTACGCGTTCTACGCTATTATATTATACCTTACTTAGAACATTTCAAATTAAACCATACGTTTAATAATTATGTTTTATATAATAAAAATATATCAATAAATTAAAGTAATAGCCTAACTCGTGCATTGTCACGGAAACATTAATATTGCCAAACTTATATGCATAAGTTTTCTGTATCATTTAAAGTAGAAAGTTGTTTACTTTAGTTTTAAACACAAACTATATTTTCTAACAATTCATATTGGTTTAAACAATGATCGAGTGGAGTACAAAACTTGATAAACAAACAACAAGCCAGAAATTCAATGAAAACAACTCCATAATTGACATATATAACTGATGTAGGCATGATAACACGAAACAACTAAAACTCATAGACGAGACATTCATTATATTTTTCACAGAGGAACTACATGTATGCGTAAAATGAAGCAAAAATAGTAATATAAATGTGTTTTATAAAATATACTATATGAAGACTTAGATATAAGAAATATTTGGTTCCATAGCTAAAAATGTTTAAACAAAGTAGTAAGAGCATAGGCGAAATATAAGAGGGGCCGGGCCCCTTTTGGTCCGGTGTGTAAATCTTTGGCTCGGTTGTTTAATTTATTTTATATATATATCAAGTTCGGTCCCTTCATGAGAGTCTTCAATCTTCGTCGCTGTTAAAGAGAAGGGGTGTGGTAATGTAGGTCAGAGTAATCTTATGCACCTTACCCTCTTTGCAAGTTGTAACCTAGAGTTTTTCATTTAAATCCCATAAATATCATGTTGTTTGCAGCAGTGTTCACTGTGGGCTTCAAACGTAACTTTTCCTATAGAAACATACACGCTTGTTAGAAACATACATGCTTGATTAAAACTATTTTTTATCTTTTAATATTAAAACACCTTGGTAGTTCACCTACTAGACATCAGGATTACGAGGGCAACGCCCCTAGACCCTAGTAGTGAGGTTTTAGGGTCGCCAACCACTATATGGCTTCCAAGAGACAAAGCCCAAGCCGGTGATTGATAGTCTCTAAAGATTGGTATACAAACTTTGCCTTCTTTATCAACTAATTGTCAATACTTAATATCAGAACTGATCATCAGTTGCAACTTGGTCTTTTGGTAGCAACTTTTAATCAATAGCAATTTTGGTCACAACTAGTAGAGGTGTACAAACCGGTTTGGTTTTTAAACAAGGCTGTTTTTTTAATATGTACAAATTGGTTATCTTTCAAGCCGGTTTTTATCAAGAATTCTCATACCGCTCAAATCGGTATGAACTGGTTTGAAAACTGGTTTTTATCCAGTTTAACTGTTTTTTTTTTAAATTGAAACCACCTTACAAACTGGTTACTGGTGCCGGGTTACAAATCCGTATACAAACTGTCGGTTCGAGTCGGGCTAGGAACCGCGGTTTTTTTTCCTGATCAGTTTTTTGTATACCTCTAGTCATAAGTATAAAAATGAAGATTAGTAGCAATTTTACTTTGGTAGTAATTTTGTTACTATTGATGTTTTATTGGTCGATAGTAACTTGTTTCTACCGATGGTGCATTCTAATGATGTTCGTATCGATATAGTTATGAGTGTGTCAAGTTAATCGCTAGCTGCTGTGTAGTTTCCTAAAGCATTGTAATGATCCATTGCATTGAGTCAACCCCCGTATAAATGAACTAGGTTAGTAATCCGTATATTACACGAGTTGAATAAAGAAAATATAAAATATTATTAATAAAACTTAACGAAATATAAAATGATACTTTGATATAAAATATAATTGACATTATATACGAATGATAAAATAACAATATCATTTTTTAAACTTTTGTTTATTTTTTTGTTTTTCTAAAAAAAAGTTGAATTTTAAACAAATTGTTTCAAACAAACCGTTTTTAAAAAAAGGTCATTTTTAATGATTTTTTTATTCTAACTTTGATTAATTAATTTTGTTTCATATGAATTTTTTTTAAAAGCCACATGTTTTATAATATTTGCGTGTTTTAAAAGTTTGATATTTTTTTGAAAAATTCCTAATTTGATAAAAAAATTTATTTCTTTACAAATTGTATTTGTAGAAAGATCTTTTTTTAATTTCATAAAAAAAATATTTTTAATATGAAAAAGAATTAAAATAATATCATTTGTTGTTAATATGATATTTATTTAGAGAGAGAAGCAAGAAAATAAAATTTAGAGGCTTTAAAATTATTACAAGTGGCCTATAAAATC
This sequence comes from Flaveria linearis, assembly GCA_024085815.1. NCBI lineage: Eukaryota > Viridiplantae > Streptophyta > Magnoliopsida > Asterales > Asteraceae > Flaveria > Flaveria linearis. The sequence goes on from CM044006.1 coordinate 67,748,644, forward strand.
TTTTTTTTTATTAGTATAGATAGATAATTTGTCTTATTTAAATTATAGAATTCACAGGAATACCGGTGCGATTGTCACACAGAAATCGCACATCTGTTCTTGAATAATTTGTCTTATCCGGTTAAAAATTTTAAAGTACCGCCAAAATAACATTGAACTTGAGAGTAATATACATGATTTAAAAAAATTATCCATGACGACTTCATTTAAAAAAACAAAACATGAATCGCACAAGTGGTGTTTGAGTTATAACAAACAAACAAACATACCCAGTGTCTCCCGCTGAAGGGCAGGGTCTGGGAGGGGTATATGGTAGCAAGTCTTTCCTCTATCTAGAAAGATAGAGAGACCGCTTCCGAAGAGACCCCCGACTCGTTAACACAGGCAATAACAATAACAATCAAAATACAACGCATATACAAAGCATATAACAAAGCATACCAAAGGCAATAACCATCATAATACGAAGCAAATAACACAATGATATATATCAATAACAATCATAATACAACGCATATACAAAGCATATAACAAAGCATAACAAAGGCAGTAACCATCATGATACGAAGCATATAACACAATGATATATATCACAAGAAGAATTAGATAATGCGCATGTAACACCCAAAAAGGGTAGATGAGTAAAACTACACCTAACGTGTGGGGTACGGCCATATGTCACCGTATACCCTTCCCACCCACAAAACCCACTAAAAATCCTTAATTTTAATTTTTCGCCTCCACTCGCTTCTATCCTCGATCATGTTCTCAGAGAGATGCAAGTCCATCATATCTCTCCTAATAACCTCGTCCCAAGTCAACCTAGGTCTACCTCTGCTCCTCCTACCCTCTAAGCTGATATTCTCTACTGCTCGGACTGGTGCTGCCATCGTTCTCCTCTTCACGTGCCCAAACCATCTTAATCTTCCCTCTCTTATTTTTCTGTGATACACGCCACCTCTAGCCTCTGACGAAAGACGTCGTTTCTTATCCGATCCAATCTTGTGTGTCCACACATCCACCTCAGCATTCGCATTTCTGCGACCTCTATTTGTCTCTCGTGCGATTTCTTTATGGCCCAACAGTCTGTGCCGTATAACATAGCTGGACGTACTGCCACTCTGTAGAATTTTCCCTTTAGTTTTGCCGGGAACCTCTTATCACACAAAATCCCTGATGCTGCTCTCCACTTGCACCATCCTGATTGTATACGGTGTGCTACATCGCTGTGTATCTCTCCATCTTCCTGTACGTACGAGCCAAGGTATTTGAACCTAGACGTCCGGGTGACCGCCATGCCTTGGATACTGATTTGGGTGTCCTCTTCGGCCTCACCACTAAAGTTACAATGCATGTATTCTGTCTTAGCGCGACTTATCCTTAAGCCCCTGCGTTCTATTGCTGCTCTCCACTGTTCTAATCTCTCGTTAAGCACCGTCCTAGATTCTGATATTAAGACAATATCATCCGCAAACAGCATACACCATGGGACTGGCTGTTGTATAGACTTGGTCATCTCGTCCAGCACCACTGTGAAGAGGAATGGGCTCAATGCCGATCCTTGGTGGAGTCCTACCTCCACCGGGAAGTAGTCTGTGTCTCCGACTGGTGCTCGTACACATGTTTTTGCCCCGTCATACATATCCTTTATTATTTTGATATACCTTTCTGGTACCTTTCTAAGTTGTAGACTTTCCCAGATGAGTTTCCGCGGCACACTGTCATATGCTTTTTCTAGGTCAATGAATACCATATGCAGGTCTCTTTTCTTTTCTCTATATTTCTCCATTATCCTCCTTATGACGTGTATAGCTTCTGTTGTAGAGCGGCCTGGCATAAATCCAAATTGATTTACCGCTATCTGAGTTTCGCGTCTAATTCTCGTGTCAACAATTCTTTCCCATAGCTTCATCGTGTGACTCAATAGCTTTATTCCCCTGTAATTTGCGCAACATTGGACATCTCCTTTTTCTTATATATGGGGACTATGACACTGCTTCTCCACTGCTCTGGCATCTTTCCTGTCTTAAAATAGTGTTGAATAAGTCCGTTAGCCATTGTAGGCCCTCATCTCCTAGGCACTTCCACACTTCAATCGGGATGTTGTCTGGTCCCACCGCCTTAGCCCTTCCCATTTTCTTCAAAGCTCTCTTAACTTCATCGACTGTGATGCTTCTACAATAACACTTGTTTTGTTGCGTCGTTTGAGTTGTTTCGTCGATCTCCGTTTGTTGATTCCGGTTCGTTATGTTGAAAAGGTTATCGAAGTAAGTGTTCCATCTCCCCTTGATGTCTTTCTCCCTCACCAAGACCTTTCCATCCGCGTCCTTTATAAACTTCACCGATCTCAAGTCCTGTCTACTACGTTCCCTTGCCTTGGCAATCTTAAACATGTCATGTTCACCCTCTTTCGTCTCTAATCGCTTATACATCCTCTCGTATGCTGTGTTCTTTGCCGCTGACACAGACTTTTTCGCCTCTCGTTTTGCCTCTTTGTATTTATCTTTTAGCTCTGTTCGTTCTTCCTCATTATTACAGCGTAAAAGCTCTCTAAAACTTTGTTGTTTAATTCTTATCTTCTCTTGTACATCTTCGTTCCACCACCAGGATTCCTTGTGACCGATTTTCCTATTTGTTGTAGTCCCAAGCGTTTCTTTAGCTGCTTGAATGAATCTAGTTGCCATAGCCTCCCACTTTTGGTTTGCGTCTTCCTGTGGCTCACTCGGGTTCATTGGTATGATTTTATCTCTAAAGACGGTAATCTTTTCGTCTTTGAGTTGTCCCCATCTGATCGTAGGTCTACTTCTCTTAGTTGGTTGGACACTTGCTCTCTTGAGTCGTATATCTGCCACCAACATGTGATGTTGAGTGACTACTGTCTGTCCCGGTATTGTCTTGCAGTCCTTCCACGAGCTACGATCTTCTCTCCTCATCAGCAAATAATCTATCTGTGTGTGTCTCCCGCCGCTGCTAAACGTAATTAGATGCGATTCTCTTTTCTTGAAAAACGAATTTATGATGCTTAGTTCATGCGCTAATGCAAAGTCAAGAAGCTCCCTACCGACGTCATTCCTCAGACCATACCCAAAGCCTCCATGCACCAACGGGAAATGATCGTTGTCCTTACCGATATGCCCATTAAAATCTCCTCCTATGAATATTTTTTCTTCTCGGGGTATGTCTCCCATAACTTGATCTAAACTCTCCCAGAACTTCTTTCTTTCCATATCCCCTAGTCCGACTTGCGGTGTATACGCACTAACTACAGCCACTACCTCGTCTCCTATTACTATCCTTAACAACATCAGTCTATCATCGATTCTTCTAACCTCCACTACATTATCCTGAAGTTCTTTAGCTACTAAAAAACCTACTCCATTTTTGTTCCATCTGACCCTGAGTACCATAGTTTATACCCATTACACTCCTTTGCCCTCCCGCCTCGCCATCTAGTCTCCTGGAGACACGCTATCTGAACCTTACGACTCCTTAACACATCTATTATCTCTAATAACTTACCAGTAAGTGTTCCTACATTCCACGATGCCACTCGTAATTTATAACCCTTATTCCCTGTAGTTGCATCTCTCGTCACCGTACATGATCTCGGGACAACATAATGTCTCCTGTTATCTATTATACCTCACTCACCCTAACAATCAGACTAGAAGCAGGGATATAAACTAACAATCAGGAGCAGAAAATATGAACTAACAATCAGACTAGAAGCAGTGATATAAACTAACAATCAGACTAGTAGCAGAGATATAACCTAACAATCAGAACAATCAGTCCAAATGACAAAATATAAATAGATCACCCAAATTAAACGAACAAGTAGCTATTTAAGAACAAAATATAAATAGATCACCCAAATTAAGAACACAATTAGATGCTCACAAATAGAGACAGGGGATGGCTCTCCCTGTTAAAACAGTGCTGGTCCTCCTAACCCAGCCCAAACAATGCCTACAACAAGAGAATATTCGTGATGCAGAATAATAGAAAACAGGAAGAAGAGAATGATGGAACGAACTCACCCAGAGGTACCCAAGTTAGGGTATTCCAATCCTTTAGCAAAACAGCCAGAACCAACTAGCACCACCCAATTCGTGATGCAGATCTAGGGTTTTAACCCTAGAACACCAAACAGAACAGCAAGTTTCAGCCGTGAACCAAAACAAACCAGCGAGCACGAGCGGATTCTCAGATCGCCGGTGGGCTATTGCTCTGTTCACAGATCGTCGGTGTGGAGGTGGGGGCGATTTCACTGTTCAAACCAGCGAGCACGTTTGGGGGGGGGGGGGTGATGTGGGGGCTACTGTTCACAAACCAGCGATTTCACTGTTCACAATTCGTGTTTGAGTTATATGGTTTTATATGTATCTTAGTTAGATTTGATACATATAATACGTAAACAGATCACGTTCTAGACTTTTAGTTTAATTCATTTTAACCCTAACGCCATACGGTTAGCAACTGTTGATTTATCATAATCACATGATCCAAGTTTAACCTTTAATAGAATTAAGTGATCTGATTTTTGGACCGTACGTAAGATCAAATGTATAAATATATGCGAGTAACTGATATATGAATAATTGTTATTTTACATTGACACAACTAAAAAACATCATAATAGAAAGAAAAAACAGCAAACATGTAATGTCTGTTGGTCAATAGGTATAATGAATTCATGCTACCAACAATCCCATGTGCTTGACTCCCCCGTCTTCGGCTTTAAATATGTAATTAGTTTATATTTATGTTTTGTTTATATCATTTCGATATAAAATATAGAACTGCACATTTATGTGAAATATAAGTTCATATATCTTTTAATTACAAGTTGTTTGATATTTAATAACAAACAAAAGTTTAATTAAAAGTGGGGGTGTCCTGATTTTAATTTATTTTTATGCAAACAAATCTCTCAGTTTCACTATTATTTTTGTTATGCTGATTAAAAATTTCTAAATAACATTTTAAAAAATCAAAATAACATGAATAATAACAGAGTAGTTGCAGGGGCGGAACTACCCTATCCGGACCGGGGTCAAGTGACCCCATTGATTTTTGAACCCGTAGTGTTACGTATAATACCGAATTTTTGAGTGAACCCATAGTTTTACAGGGAGTGAACCCATTAGTATATTAAAATTAGTAATATAACACAAAACTGCTTCCTAGTTCGCTGGTAATTGGCTTGGCGCGCGCGACTCAGGCAGGAAGTGGTCGCGAGTTCGAGTCCTCCTCCCAGCAGTTTTTTATTTTTTTCCCTTCTAAATTTACTTGAAATTACTAAACTACCCTTCTTCTCAAATAAAACCCTAACCCTTAATTTTTTCCCCCCCAACTCTCATCCGACCCGAACCGACCCGACCCGACCCGAAAAATTTTATATTATTTTGTTACAAAACGAGTCACCAAAAAATAGTGACCCCACTAGGAAAATTTTCTGGTTCCGCCACTGAGTAGTTGTACTCAGGTATGCACCATGATCATCGGCAATAAATAGACAGTGGGGCAAAAAAATTTATTAAAATTTAGAGTATTTACATCCGGTTATTTATCATTATTCTTATATCTTTGGCAAAATTTAAATTTATTCTTTAAATAGTTTATAGTTTTAAAATCTTTCAAGTCTTCATATCATATTCATATTCAACTAAATAATATGTTGTCCTGCTAATGATCTCTTAATCTAGTGATTAAGGAGAATATGGGAGGCTTTACATCTCTTGAAGGTCTAAAGTTTAAACCTTAGCATGAATGAATGTTACTAAATTGAAGATACTAACAAATATCAACTAATCAGCGGTTAAAAAAATAATATTTTATCCTTCTTTTTTACTATCTTTTCTCTTTCTTCAAGTTATTATCACTCAAAAAATTTATGAGTGATAAATATGATAAAGTGAATTTATGAGTAATAAAATTTATGAGTCTTAGACAATGAATAGTAAGTTTTAGATAAAGCGAGTCTTTAATATAGAGATTAGGTTGGGACTACTCTTAGAGCATGTACAATTCATCTTCTATTTTCATTTTTATAGTTTTAATAGAAAATCTCGTTCCTTAAATCTATTCAATTATACAATAATTTTTTTTATTTATTTTTTAATAATTTTTCCTCTTTCTTTCACAAATCAAATATAAAAAGTAAATATGAAGGATGAATAGCACTCCTCAGATATGACGGATATGTTTGATTTCTCCTAGATATAGGGATGGGTATGGAGATGAAATGCATAAGTTTATAAGTTATTTTAGGTGTCACATCCCCATCTTCATCCCCTATGAACAATGATCCCTCATATTTAGGGATGTGAGTTGAATAAAAAGAAAATATATCAGAAAATGAATAAACGTTAATATTGAAGTGATGTGAGAATAGATATAGGTAATGAGATGTAAAATATTTTTAAAAATAAGAGAAAAATCTAAAAAAACGTGTCTTTTGAGTAAAATTACAGAAACGAGGATGAGAAATCTAGTGTGTGAATGCTCTTACAACTTGTTATATGAAGATGAAACAATTTTGTTTCTTGAAAACGATGAGACAGTTTGAATATTGGCACAACACGATTTCATGCGCGAAATGTTTCACAACTCTAATTAATAATCAACTAATGCAAAGACATGCATGAAAAATTTACCATCTAGCTTGTTACTCCCCGGTTAGACACTTTTTATCACTTTTTAAAATCATCACTCGAATATGACCATGACAAGGGACCTAGTTCAATGAGCTAGCAGATAAAAAGTTAGTGATTTACATTGAAAATCCAGTTTCAAGCACATGTAGACCCGCTTTTTAGACGTTTTTGCATAAAAAATTTCAAATTTTATTTATTTTAAGAGTTTATTAAATAATTCTATAATTTTCCAACTTTTTTCGTCCCATATCCTCACACTTGAGATACATTGTCCCCAATGTATATGTGATTATAAAATAACTAATGTGTCCGTATGGATAGGGTTCCCAACTTTCAATTAACCAACCTAAAGATAATAGGATCAAGTTGTTGTGATTTGATAAAAAACAAGTTAATTTAATATATTTAACTACTGATAACTAGTATGGGTAAATAAATATCGTCTTCGCATGAAATTGATAAAAAAGTATCAAACTTGGATACCTTAATACTAAACACAAAACAAAAAATTCTAAAAAGCAAATATATTTTGGGATGTTTGTTTATAATGAAAAATATATTGAATGCTAATACTTAGGAAAGCAACAAACTTAATTTAGACTTTTGAAAATATAACGAAAGAGACAATCGCTTATGGGCTCAAGACAATCGCTTATGGGTTCAAGTTCAAAGATCCACTATAGGTTAATAAGAATTGATTGTTAATCATATAGGCATGATTTTATGAAATTACCCAATTAAAGTGATAATCAAGAAACAAACTTTTAAGATTTGTTTGTTCACCAAATTACCAATTCATATATATCAAGTATTCACACGCAAGTCAAACTGCTTACGATGCAAGAAAACCAAATGCAAATGATAGAACATGAATACCATGAATAAATTGTTTAACTCCAATCAAACACACAATTGAATTCTTGTGTCAAAAGAAAACAAACCAAATAATCAAATTCAAATTATAACCTATTGTTTCACTGACAAGAACTATCTACTCGAAAGCGATTATGAAAGGATTAGGCGCTCATCAGTATGATTCAATCTTCAAAGGTTGAATTGATGTTGTTGGAACTTGATCTCGAGTGAATGTGTGGTGAAAAGAACACTCAAATACGCCTTAGAATCGTCCAAAAATCACAAGTGTGAAGGTTGGGTCGAAAGTTAGGTTTTATCTTTAAATAATGTAGAAAAACCCAAAAATTCAATAGCTGATTGAGGGGTAGCGCTTAGTGCGCTGGTGTGAGAGCATATGCGTTGGCTCTCTCCTAAAACTCAGCTTATCCTCTACAATACGCTGGTGTCAGAGCACTATGTGTTAGTAGTGAAACACTATGCGCTAGAACCTCGTTTTTGGTCTTTTGATCCCAAACGCTTCATTTTTGCTTGTATGAATGTCCTTGGTTCCATTGATCTTCCAAGCACACGTTAAGATATTCAAATTGTGTTCATTAAGCTCTAAACACCTTACAACACAAACACATCTCAAAGTAACATCATTTCATATTCATAAACATATAAAAACACGAAGTTAACTATTTTAACACCAATCAAATAACACTTGATCAAATGTTTACTGTCACTTTCCTTTCCAATAAGAATATAAAATCTTATCTAAATATGTGTTTTCAGCCAATAGACCCAAAGCAATTGGTTTGAAAGGAGGCATCTTAATGGTCTTAATAAGTAAGATTATGACTTTAAGTCTCACTTGTTGTAATATGCTTCAGGTGGGTTAAGTGTTTACCACGGTAGGCCTTCGAGCGGTAGGTTTCCTCTTAAATGGTGTGCGGCTTGGTCACCACCATTGTTTGTGTTTGAAGGGCATGGATGACCTTTTTTCAATGGGTTTACCTGAGTGGTTGAGCTTATAGTATGATCGTCTATTTAATAAAAACTAGTTAATTTCCTGTCGCGCATTGCGGCGGCATCGCACACAGTGTGATAGAATATAGATGACAATCGCCTTGACTTGTTTTCGAGATAAAATTACATCGAAATGTAGAGTATCTCGAACTTATACTTTAAATGCAAATGTAATGTATTTGGCCTGGCATTTTTCCAAACGACTTATATCGCATACATAAAAATGCATGGTTGGTGGCGCCGTACTCGTTTATCACATATTATTATGCCCCTTTTACAATGTGGTATAGTTCCAACATTAAGTGCATATCAAATAAATAAAAATAAACACCTTTTAAATAAAGATAAAAATGATATATATATGTGTGTGTGTGTATGTGTGTGTCTTTTTTAAGAAATTTTATTTTCATGTGCAAGAATTATTCTTACAATTTAAAATGTATTTTAATATGAAATTTTTCTAGTTCTGAAAATTAAAAGGATGTACAGTGCTCTTTTGGGAAATCCCCCAACCTACCCTTCTTTTCTTTGTTTTATTACGACAACACGACCATTATCCCATTCAAACACATACACGCACCCACCACCGCTCACTGTCGTTATCGCCAACCCCCACTGTCGGTCATTGTCACCGTTGCTTCCTACCACCACCGCTTTTCACCACCACCAACGTCAACTACCTTCTACCGAGCAGAATCATAATCATGTTTGCTCACTTGCGTCGGAAGAGTCTGGCCCCGTGCTTGAATCATGCCTCCTTTATTTAACGCTTTCGATAAACACGTTTTATTGGCAAAGAGCATACCATATCGGACATTGCATGCCCCCAATCTATACAAAACCCTAATTTCATACATGTAATCCTTCCCTACTTTCTCTTCCTCTCTCTCTCTCTCTTATCTACAACATTTTTCCTCCTTTATTCAATTTCTATGCATCACCATGTATATCATTCATCTCCCTGGTTTTGTCCTCGTCTTTCTGGTGATAGTTAGCGTTTATGTCACCGCTGCTTATGATAATAGGAGGAAACGGTGGAGATGGCCTGTTTCATCACCCCGTTTACATCCTTGTCTTTCTAGTGATGGTTAGTCGGTTTCGGTGGTAGGAGATGGCCGGTGGTGGACTGATCGTTGTCAAAGACCCGATCAAATAACAAGATAACTTACTTCTTTTATGATTCCTAAATACCTTAACTAGTTAGGGTAAGTAAGGTGTCGATCCTGCGAGTAGTCCGTGGATGATGTCACGCGTAATTGATTTAAAAACTAAATACTTACTATTGTCACTGGATTGCAATTTAGAGACGAATGAAATTAACTTAAAAACGTTCACTTTATGAAACAAAACAAAAACTTGGATTTGGTTTAGAACTATTGAGATGCAAGAATCACCACCGGGTTTCAGGAGCGTAATTGAATACACGGCTTATGTTTACCTCGTCTTGAAGTCACATAGACATAACTTGTTTATCACATATGTTGAAAGGTAATTACCAACTTGATAACTGATTGTGTAAATTAACTAGTAAACTAACTAATGCCACAATCTAGAAACTTTATTTGTAATCACCAATTAATGATAATAATCTAATTACTACTCAATGGTTAACAATGTAAAACTGATAACTTGATGGGCAATAATCAAATCCACTAACACGAATCTTTAGCCAACACATGATTCAAAACACATAAACGAAGAAAAGTGATAAAACAATTAAAGTTTATGTCTTGACAAGGTAAAAGCACAAGCACGCATAATCTAATCACAAACCGTCCACCCGGAGATGATCACGAGTGGTTTAGCCTTGCATATTCATCATAATCTCTTCAATCTTCAATTTTTGCATATGGATCCTTGATTGCTTGATGATTAGAGAGGGTTTCAATGCTCAAAAAGATCCCAAAATTCGTTCTTGGGGCTGGAGGCAGAAGTCCTTTCGAAACCCTAATGTTAGGGCTTTTATATGATTCAAATTTCAAGACTCTCCATCACAATACGCAACAGGCCGTAAGTTACGGCCTTAGGCCGTAAGTTACAGCCTCCAAATTTTGTTGATGGTCTTCTTCGTTTTCAGCACGTGTCAAGCACTAACCTTCATGTCTTCGATTTCCTTTATGAATAGTGTCATTAAACTCCATTTGACCTACATTTCCCAAAGCGCAACAAAGTAATATCGTTCGACATATAAAGTATATTAAAAATGGAATATTAACTATGCCACGTGCATGAATATTAACCCATCATCACATCCCCACAGTTAGCCCTTTGTTTGCCCTCAAACAAACTCGCTTGTAACACTTCAACACTAATCAATCAAATACGTTAATAATCTCTTAACTTTGTGTGAGTGAAGGTCCCAAGGCATAACTGGCTCTAAGATTTATATTATTCAAGATTGACACCCCAACAAGTAACTACATGTTTGAGAACTCAGGATCACCTAACCAGGCATAACTTGCTTTCGGCTTCCAACATACATGCATTCACACCTCTCATAATGATCATTCCTCTCGGGTTGATTTCTGGACTAGTGATTATGTACTAGTATATCTGGAACACTCAAACCAATAATGCACATTATTATTATAAGCTCGTATAACAATCACATATCCATCAACTAACACAGTACAATACACAAATCAAGAGGTCTTTTACAGGTTGTAATGTTGGGCTAGGGTTAAGGGTGTGTAAAGGATTTAAAGTGGCAAATGGTGAATGAAATCCATCTAAACATGCTAAGTCTTAAAACTGCACATACTCTTATAACTTGGATCACATTGACCCGAACACACTACCAGAAATCACATTATTTTGTTGATCCATACTTTGGTCATGTTGACCTCATATATTGCCATTTCTTTTTCATTTTTTATATATATATATATATATGGATATATATCTATCAACAATAGTGCTAGAAACTTAGACATGTCATAAATTGGATTTCACCACACGGCTTAACTGAAAAGGCTAAAAGCTTAATAGGGTTAACGATGTGGCTCATTCGAATGACAAGTTGGGGCTCAAAGGGGCGTCTAAAGGGGACATGTTAAGGTAGGGACGTCAATTGAAAAGGGTTAAACAAAATGGCTATCCTAATGCCTCTATCACGTTTGTGCAAAGTAAAAGTTCATGATCTTGACATGTATTAGTTACACGAGTTCTAAAATAGATGCACATTATGATAAACACTCAATACACTAAGAGAAAAGCAACTAAATATATCCTGGAAAAGGCTCACCTAGGCTCAAATTCTCACAGAAACGACGGAATGGGTTAAGGATGTGATGCATGCATGTTGTCCACTGTCTAGTTCGATATACCTGACCAAGCACTCCTATTTAATTTTATAGAAAACTACCAATTGGGCATACTTTCTTGTAACTATAGCTAACCATGCCAAGGGATCTCTACATATGCACAAACAAGTGATACTTAATGATTTACATTGAGAATTAGGTTTGATGCACAATTAAATTCGTTTAAAAGCTTCTTTTTTTCACTTTTGTTTTTATTTTGAAATTCTAATCACCTCATCCCCACACTTGGCGTACATTGTCCCCAATGTAGGGTGAGTCTATTAAAACATTAGTTTCTCCAAGTGCAAGGCTAAATCCCTTATCATTGTGCTATGCATACCAAGACTTGACATTAACTAAAATTGAGATTAAACACATTCCTAAAACAAACAAGTTTGTTACACCACCAAGTGCATAAAAAAACAATCAATCCACATAACAACTAAAGATAAGAAGTAACGATTTAAACATCATAATAGCATAAGTTTAGGGAAAAGCACGTGGACCTGATCTCATGCGATCAGAGAGTGCAAGATCATCCATCATATGGTGGTCGGGGATATGGCTGACCAAACATGCTCTCATACAAACTCTACTGGAGGGTCCTCATGTCATATGGGTCAGCTTGAGTAGAACTACCGTGTGCTTGACCCATGCTGGTGTCGTATGATACCCACTCTGATGGAGTTGACTGAGGGTAATGGGGCATCTGATGGCTCTGCGCATATGGAGCAAGATTAGGAGATCTCCAGTCAGTAGGGTGGGCTCTCTCAGTGTACGGAAGACCCTATGGGAAATCGTGATAATGTCGGATCTCCTCCTGATATCTAAAATCTTCGTTCCGGTAGAGCTCCTGAGTATACATCATTGTTCGCCTATACCTCCGATTCTCTTCAATTTCCTGCGTTTGCCTATCAAACATAATTTGCTCACACTCGGTCCATCGATTAAAATTAGTGGGGCGCGCTTGTGCCCTTGTGTTCCAGTCACTATTTTAATGAGGTCTCCATTCCTCACGAGGCATATCGTCCACTTCGTCGGGTGTTGGCTCCCCTCGTTCTTCTTCCTCGGCATCTTCTTTCAATACCTCCATGCATCGCCCACCTTTCCTGTCAGCCAACCGGTAAACACGTGCGGTCTCTTGATACAACCATTCTGTAGCTGCTAAGTTGTCTAGGTGAAATGGTACGTGCTTAAATTTCTGAGGCTTCACTCTGCGACGTAACACATTAGCCCTCTTTAGCAATTTGGATAGCAGTTGACAATGTGGAACAGATTTCCTGTCAGCTTTTTCTCTGTTTCCCACACATTCCACAAGATAAGATGACGGGATGATAAGACGGGTGTTCCTGTCACGAGAGCATGCAAAATCATCACTTTGTACAATCTGAACCCTTTATCACCTAATCGGGGCATTACATTCTGGTTTAAAAATATCATTAGTAACTTGGGTAATGGTTTGAGATGTTGCCGACGTAAAGGCCATCTTGCTACATCTATGCCTTGAGGTACAACAAATAGTTCTCTGATCATGTTTCTCCATGTGTCTTTATTGGCTTTCTTACACGCGAGTAAGGCATCGGAGGGATATTCATACGGTTCATCATCTTCGGCCCCCGTGTCAAAGTTAGCTATTCTACCCAGGTGACCGGCTTGTCGCGTGCACTAGTCAAAGATAGTATTTGTATAGTTCCTTAGTACCAAAACTATGTAGCAAATGGTAAGAAGGGTGTCGAATCACAAGGAGTATGTGGTTTGTGTTTAGACTTGAATTGGACTAACGAGTCAATTATGAAGCTTGCTATTTTTGTTTATAAGAGCTTTGATATGTCTACTTGAAATGGTGTTGAAACTTTGTCCAACACAAAGAAATGAACAAAACAAAAAGGTTACTTAAAAATGATTAATAAAACTTGAGAACTTAGAACAATGGTTAACAAAACTAAGTTTAATAACAAGGTTCACCCCCGGTTGATATCATAAGGTTATGGTTCTACCAATCCAACTAACTCGCATCAAAGGTATGATTTATGCTAATGAGTTCGTCGTTACAAGGTTTAGGTGTCAAGAATCGTCAACGTTAACACAGACAATAATACACTTCATTACACAAGAACATTCAAACTCTACATATACATAGCACACATGAACAACTCCATTTCTCAAAGACAAATTTTATAATCATTCATTCAATTTGGGAATTCAAGTTAAGCTCAAAGTACTAGCATAAATGTTTCAAGCAATTAAATACAAAACACAAGGATGCAATCTAGTTTTCAAATGTTAACAAACCATAGTCTTACAATATGCAAACCGGGGGAAAACCCAAAGAAGATTAGCCTCTCATGTTGTTTGAGGCTTGGAATCCGGGTGATGATCTTGTTTGCAATTCCATATCACTTTGATTTTGCTTGACTTTGTTGATGATGAAAAGCTCCAATTGTCAAAACTTCTCTCTAAATCTTCATGGATGATTGATGGTGATGAAGAAGATTGTTGATGATGAAGAAGATGGTTAATGATGAAGATGATGGTTCTTGGAGACAAAACAAAGTGAGAGGATCATAGCATGATGTAGGATGCTCCTTTTCCCTGATTTTCCTCCCTATTATATGGCCTTTCCAGCTGCAACTTGAAAAGCCCCGTTTAAACAAGTCAAATGAAACAAGTGGGCATTAAAAATCCGACAGGAGAATTGAGAGGGCGTCGGCGACGGGCTATTAGGGCGTCGGCGACGGGCTCCAGAAACAGCAGTTTTTTTCTTTTGTTTGTTTCGCGTATCCGACTGTTCCGGGCTCCATTCCGACATCCCATATGACCCCGGAGTGTACTCTTAATTGTTCAGGCCCTACAAACACAAACCACATCAAAATAGATCATTTGAACTCGAAGTTATGTTATAAATATGCCGTTTTGTGCTTTTAAACCCGAGCTTTTACCCGCACATCACATCCCCACACTTATCTTTTGCTTGTCCTCAAGCAAACTACCATACAATATTTTTCAAAACATTACAAGACATTTAGAATTTCTCACCTTCTATCAAGTTAAGGTCCAAAGTCATACCCGCCTCTCAAGTTCATAAGTGAATGATATATGTAATAACAAACCAAGACTTGCCTAACTAATCCTACCATGCTTTAAACTCTTGCACTCATGTTTCATGCCCCTCACAATGATACGCTCCTCTCGGCTATTTTGTGGACTAGCATGTGATGTGCTAGTATGTTTTTCACTCAAAACATATGCAATAATGTGAGCATAAGCTTGTAAAGCAATCGTGCCTCCACTGCTTTAATGGAATAATTCCCAGATCAAAGGACTTTTGTGGTTTTTGGGCTTAGGCTTGGGTGAGGAATAAGGCTTTATTTAGTGGCTAAGGTGATGAGAAATCCAAAACAATACAAACTACTAATAACGGTATTCGGGTAATTTCTATCCCAACGCTTTTCTTATTCTATTTTTTTCATTTTTCTTGACATCTTTTCTTCAAACATGATGTATATTCTTTTCGTTTCATTTTTTTATATACTAAAGAACACCAATTTGATTAACACATGGACAAAATCAATTGGATTCTCATCAAAATTTTCAAGAGGACAACTCTTTGATGCTCGGCTAGTGGGTTGACAAACGAAAGGACAATTTATTACACACACTTGTGTTCGCATAAATAGGCTCAAAATTGGCAACTAGGGTATAGTTTTGTAATCTTTATGGGTAATAGGGAATAATGGGGGATCCTAATGCCTTTTCATTTCCGTTCACATATTCCTTTGCGGTCTTAGCACGTATCAAACCATACAAGTTCTACCAATTAAGCGCATAATGATCACACTCAACAAATGAACTTTTATATATATGTAAGTGATCTAGCAATCTAGGTAAGTATGGCTCAAAACTCACATGATGGAGGAGAAATGGGTTGCCGACATGTAGCATGTGTGACTATTTTAAAGCATGCTAAAACTAGCTAGGCATCTCACTTAAAGTTTTCTTTAAAGGCACTTGGTGAGACTATTCGAGGCAACCATGACTAACGACCTTTTACCCAATTTTCTCGGTTTGAAATTCTTTTGGTGACAGTCTAAGTTGCATAAAATGAGGACCAAAAAGTATTTGAAAATTTGAAAATTTGAAAATTTTTCTATTTTTCCCCCATCCCCACACTTAATGTTGACATTGTCCTCAATGTGGGTGAAAATCTTTTCAAAACATAAGAGATGTGATACAAATTTCTTCTCCAAAGGTTTCCCGGCCTAAAACAACGTTCCACTTATTCAAGATACTAAGATAATCATGCTAAAAGGAACATGTGCACCTGGATTTCTTCACTTTTTCTTGGCATTAGCTTTTCAATCCAAATAGCACACATCCTGCAACTGTAAAAAATTATGTAGAAGCAAGCTTCTCACCTCTTTTACAATCGATCAATTAGCATGAATTGTGGAATCTCAATAACCACTTAACAAAGACAAATACGGAATTAAAAGAAACAGAAAAAAAAACAAACACACATAAACATTTAAATAAACTGTACAAACACATAGTTCATACCTCGCCGCCTATCTTTGGTAGCGCTCATTTGGATCTCTTGGCGGGTATGGTTGATAAGGATAGCCAGTCAGAGCAGAAAACATCTCATTGAAGTTGTCAAATGCTCCCCCTTCAGTTGGTGGTGGCGCAGGAATGGGAATGAAACTGGACGCCACGCCCTGGGGCCAAGCACTGACTGTTGCACCTGTTCTGGTTGGTCCCTGATGGTCGAATAGTCTGTCCACGGGGTAAACTCTTGATAGCTTCGACCTGCTTCAAGATCCCGGTGATGCCTTTCCTGTTCTTGGAGAATGTAGGCGTTGTTGACAGCCATTTGTTGGGCTGTTGCAAGGGCCATCCAACGCCTGTCTTCTAACTGCTCCCTTTCCATCCTTCGGCTTCTTGTTGTGCCCAATGTTCCTCTTGCTGCAGCCTCCACACCCTTTCACTCTCTCTTCTTGCTTCCTCCACTTCTCTCATTTCTCCCATCAGAGCAGACACATTGTCATATGTCTGCCTGTGCCCGACCTGCAAAGATTCCCAACCAGGCTGCCTTCGTCTCACAGTGAATTCAGCTACATTATAAACACCTCTCGATGTTGACGGGCAGTTCGCCTTCTTGAGGGCCTTGTTTCCTCGGGTTGTACCTCTTCTTCCTCCATGGCTTCAAATTCATCCGGTGGAGGAGCATCTGGGTCTCTTGCAGTAAAAGATTGTCCGGTTTCAGTATCCCGGACAACAAATGTAAACCCTTGCTGTTCAACAAAAATCTTTGATGCTCTCATCTTCTTAAAGTCAAATTAGTCCAAAGGTTTACTGACCCAGAGTGCCTCTGGAGGAAGGCAATCTTGTTGCACGATCATAGCACTAATCAACCGAATATATGGGACCATTTTCCTAGCATATAGCTCCCTTGATTCCCAAATATTCATCATCACTATATGTCTCCATGAGAGTTTGGGGCTTCCATAAAGTAAAGAGTGTAAAATTCTGCAGTCCCAGGTTCTCAGTTTCCCTCGATCTCCCAATCGTACCATCACATTTTCAAGGGAGATGTTTTGTAGAATTTTTCCTTCGAGAGATAAATGGTTCCTCTTAAGTTCAGCACTTTCACGGAAGGGAACAGTCAAGCTGATTAAATTTACCGGATCTGCTTCTAGAACGGCCTTGAAAAAAATCGATCCATATGATAGTAATAGTAGTTGCCCTGGCCCAAAGAATCAAATTGGGCGATCCGGTTCATCGTCTCAAAAGAATCACCATAGTACCCGCCCGGTTTCCCCTGATAACCTCCATTGTGATGGATGGCTGCTTTTGTTTTCAAATCTTAATGAAGCCATCCATTCGGCCACCGCCCCCAAATAAACCCGGTGTGTATTTCCTGCACACAAATCTAAAGCTCTCTCCCACCCTAGAGCTTCGAATTTTTGTGTTATCCCTATCTTTGAGAGCTCTTCAGTATTAACCACTCTCTCCGGTACACACACACCTGGGACGCCATACTGGACCTTTGCCATTTTCCACTTCCACAGAAGGATTTCAGTAGCTCTATTGTGAAAGTCGGATAATCGTTTTTGGTCGTCGGATTCCCATTTCTCCCTGATTTTGTCATTCTTGTGTTGTGTCCACGTCCAGTCTTGGCGAAATAGCCTTGCATCATCATCAGTAACTAAGCTTTCTTGTTCCCAGTTCATCACCCTACGAGAGGATGAACTTGTACCTCTTGAGGTCTTGCTCCTTTTTCTACTCGCCATTGAACTACAACACAACAACCAAATACACCCATTAATTACTTGCATTCAAACAATTCCAACAAATAGGCATAGATCATGGTTTTGTAAGCATATGCTCCTCTTGCAATTTTGAATAAACAAGTATGTTCTTGACAAACAATATGTTGCATTATCTTCAAAATTTTAAGTTTACTTTCAACAATGAGGTTTTCTTTTATGTTTATCCATGACATACTATCATATGCTTACAACCATGTATACAAATTTTCATAACTTTCATCTTTGTTCTATG
Organism: Flaveria linearis; assembly: GCA_024085815.1. Lineage (NCBI taxonomy): Eukaryota > Viridiplantae > Streptophyta > Magnoliopsida > Asterales > Asteraceae > Flaveria > Flaveria linearis. The sequence goes on from CM044006.1 coordinate 67,767,029, forward strand.
CCTATTTCTCAAGAGTACTTGTGCTAGAACCCTCTCCCCACACTTGTTTTGTATCTACATTTATCATACATAGTCTAAACTCAACCAAAGGTTCCTACTCAACCATACCTTATGTGCTTAGAGTTTCACCCAACAAGTTGCAATAGAAAGATACTTGAAGAAAAGCCCAAAAAATCCGAATTTTGCACCTTAGATTTCTCTTTAACAACAAGGAATTAGCAAAAACTATGTTAGGGTTTTGTTCCTCACGAAAAACTAAACACCTTGGACACAAGAATGGTTGGATTTGGTTAAGTTTGGAAGAAGTTAGGTTATGAAGGAGATTTAGGGTTCTTGAGAATTGTTGGAGAAGAAGAGAGAAAGAGTTGAAGTGGGTGGATGAAAATAGGAGTGGGAGTGTGTTTTGGGGTGGAATAAGGGTTGTTGGTGGGGTAAAAATCCGTAAGAGTGGTTTGGGGGTTGAGAGTGGGTTAAAATTTGAAAAAAAAAATTTTTACGCAGGAAGAATCGAGGGGGCGTCGGCGACGCCCTTGTAGTCCGTCGGCGACGGGGCTCAGATTTGCAGGTTTGGCCTACGCGTTATGTTGCTGCCTACGGAGGTTTTGATTTACGCGGTCGCGTCGGCGACGCCCAGTTTGCCCGTCGGCGACGGGTTCTCGAATTGCAATTTTATTTTTATTTTTTTCACACTCATATATAAAATGAATATCACATAAAAATTACACCAACATAGAAAGAAAAGGAAAAAATAAATAAAAAATATGTAGATATATACCTTATACCTATATATATATCACCCCCCGAACACACGTGTATTGTCCCGAATACACACAAGTCGCACGCGCAACATGATTTTGTGACTCGGATTCGGATTGGCAATTCTAAAAGGCTGAAAAGGTCTATACTAAACTAAGCAATGCAAAGCAACAAATATGTACAAGTTACCTCTCGTGGGTTGCCTCCCACGCAGCGCTAAGTTTACCTGTCGTTAGCCGGACTTTGCGGTGCTGTGATCAAATCGGTACCTCATCAAGAGTGCTCAACAACAAGCACTCGGATTGTTTGTCCGCCCCATTTATGTCATTTGGTTCAAGATATGGTTTAAGGCGGTGCCCATTCACCGTTTGCCTTAAATGGTCATCGAAATCTTCAATCTCTACATCTCCAAAGTCGCCCACCCGGATGATCAAATATGGACCCGTCCATTTACTCTTTAGCTTTCCAGGAAATAGCTTTAGGTGTGAGTTGTACAACCATACCTTTGTCCGGCTTGAATTCCTTCAAACGAAGCTTGGCATCATGAACCCGCTTCATCTTGTCCTTGTATGCAGATGCGGTTTCATAGGCTTCGTCCCTTATTTCTTCTAACTCATTCAGCGCCAATTGTCTTTGTTTACCTGCACACTCATAATTCATATTAACAGTTTTAACCGCCCACAAGGCACGATGAGTTAACTCTACAGGTAAATGACAACCCTTTCCATAGACCAACCGGTAGGGAGTGGTTCCAATAGGCGTCTTGTAAGCGGTACGATACGCCCACAAGGCATCATCTAGTTTAGTTGACCAATCCTTGCGATCGGGTCGTACCGTTTTTTGCAAAATTTCTTTGATTTGCCTATTAGAAACCTCTACTTGTCCACTTGTTTGTGGATGGTATGGTGTTGCAATCCTATGGTCAACACCATAACGTTTTAGAAGTTTGCCAAAGTTGAAGTTTTTGAAATGTGATCCCCCATCGCTTATTATCACGCGAGGGATACCAAATCTTGAAAAATGTTGGTTTGGACAAACTTGCATACCACCTTATGGTCATTGGTCTTGGTGGCGATTGCTTCTATCCATTTAGAGACATAATCGACCGCCACCAAGATATAGAGATTACCAAAAGAGTTTGGAAAAGGGCCCATGAAGTCAATGCCCCAAACATCAAAGATTTCCACCACCAAAATTGGTTGCATAGGCATTTCATCTCTTCTTGTCACACTCCCATTTGTTGGCATCTTATGCAATTCTTGGCAAATTCATGGGAGTCTTTGAAGATGGTAGGCCAATAAAAACCACAAGAAAGGACTTTGTGACCCGTCTTTTGTCCACTGAAATGTCCTCCACATGCCGATTCGTGAAGCATGCTCAATACACATGGGATCTCCTCATCCGGTAGACATCTTCGGATGATTTGGTCGGCTCCAACTTTGAAGAGGTCCGGTTCATCCCAAATGTAATGTTTTGCTTGAGCCTTGAAGTGTTGTTTCTTTCTTCTACTCCATCCTTCCGGCAATGTACCTGTAGCCAAATAGTTTGCAAAATGGGCGTACCAGGGGTTATTGGTGGTGATAGACATGATGTATTCATCCGGGAATTGTTCATTTATCTCCGGCGTGGTATCTTCTTCCACCGGTTGAATTCTTGACAAATGATCTGCGACTACATTTTCACTCCCTTTCTTGTCTCGGATCTCAAGATTGAATTCTTGCAATAACAAAATCCAACGAATCAACCTTGGTTTCGCGTCCTTTTTCTCCATGAGGTACCTAACAGCAGAATGGTCAGAATAGACAATAACCTTGCTACCCCATATATAGGACCGAAATTTATCTAAAGCATATACCACCGCAAGTAATTCCTTCTCAGTTGTTGTATAATTCAATTGGGCATCTGAGAGGGTTTTACTTGCATAGTATATGGCAACGGGTTTCTTATCAACCCGTTGACCCAAAACAGCCCCAATAGCATAGTCACTCGCATCACACATTATTTCAAAAGGCAATTTCCAATTAGGTGATTGCAAGATTGGAGCTTCAATTAGTTTTTGCTTCAAGATGTTAAAGGCTTTTACACATTCTTCATTAAACTCAAATGGGGCATCTTTTAACAATAGATTACACAATGGTTTGGTTATGACACTAAATCCCTTTATGAATCTTCTATAAAAACCGGCATGCCCCAAGAATGACCTAATGCCCTTAACATTAGTGGGGTGAGGTAAAGTGGAAATAACCTTCACTTTAGCATGGTCTACCTCTATCCCACGGCTAGACACAACATGACCCAATACTATCCCCTCTTGAACCATAAAATGGCTATTTTCCAACTAAGGACCAAATTGGTTTCAACACATCTTTTTAAACTTTTTCTAATTGAAGCAAACATAATTCAAAAGATGTGCCAAAAATTGAGAAATCATCCATAAAGATTTCTAAGGACTCTCCCACCCATCTGAAAAGATACTCATCATACACCTTTGAAAGGTGGCGGGGGCATTACATAACCCAAAGGGCATTCGCCTAAATGCGGACGTACCATAAGGGCAAGTAAATGTAGTCTTTTCCTGATCTTCAGGATGAATAGCTATTTGGTTATAACCTGAATAACCATCTAGAAAGCAATAAAATTTCTGACCTGATAGTTTCTCAATAATTTGATCAATGAATGGTAAGGGAAAATGATCTTTTGAAGTAGCAGCATTCAATTTCCTGTAATCAATACAAATTCTCCACCCGGTTACTGGCCGGGTAGCTACCTCATTACCTGAGTCATCTTTAACAATTTGGATGCCCGCCTTTTTTGGTACAGTTTGTGTAGGGCTCACCCAAGTACTGTCAGAGATTGCAAAGATGATACCTGCATCTAGCCACTTCAATACCTCCTTCTTGACTACCTCTCTCATGTTCGGGTTCAACCTTCGTTGGGCATCATGTGATGGTTTAACTTCCGGATCCGTGATGATTTTGTGCATAACAATTGAGGGGCTAATTCCTTTTAGATCCGCAATGGTCCATCCAATCGCCTCCTTGTTAGCAATCAACACCTCCATCAACGCACCTTCCTGTTCAATGGATAGATTAGAAGCAATAATAACAGGTAAAGTTTCATTCTTACCAAGGAAAGCATATTTTAAATGCTTTGGTAATTCTTTCAATTCAACTTGTGGTGGTTCTTGCAATGAAGGTTTCAACCCGGTGTCGATCTTCTCTGGTAGTGGCTCCACTTGAACCGACCATGGTGGTCGTTCACTCCTCATGGCCGCACTCATTATCTCCCTTTCTTCCTCCTCTAGTTGCTTTTCAGTTTCCACTCTCAACCTGTCAAACATGAAACAATCCTCCATTGTGTTTTCCTCATCAACGACCATGTCGCATAGAGGTATACACTCATCAATAATGTCGGCTATGTAGCATTCATCATTAATAGGAGGGTTAGTCATACCTGAAAATACATTAAGCCTCAACCTATTGTTACCAAATATCATGTCAACCGTTCCCGTTTTGCAATTGATTTGAGCATTTGAAGTTGCCAAAAATGGTCTACCCAAGATAACCGTAGGTTGTTTGGTTTGATCTATGGAAACATAATCAAGTACTAAAAGTCCACCGGGTAATAAAAATTCTCAACTTTTACTATCACATCGGTAATTATCCCACGGGGAAGCTTGGGTGTTAAATCGGCTAATACCATGGTGGTCTTAGCTTCTTGAAGCGGACCAAAGTCGTATTGATCATACAAGCTACCCGGTAAAATACTTACACTAGCACCAAGATCCAAGAGTGCCCTTGTCATTTTGAATTCTCCCACTTGAAGAGATATAATGGGCGCTCTCGGGTCTTGTAGCTTAGGTGGAAGGGCACCCGAAAGAATAGAGCTCACATTTTCAGTCAGTCAAGCTTTTTAGGGAATTTGTGAGCTCTCTTTTGGGTACATAGTTCTTTTAAGTACTTAGCATATGAAGGAACTTGTTTGATTGCATCTAAAAGTGGCAAATTAATTTTCACTTGTTTAAAAATTTCCCACATTTCATCTTGTTGTGGACCTCTCTTCTTTACCCCTTTTTGCAAGGGTGCCTTAAGAGCTTCGGGAAAAGGGACGGTATTACCCTCCACCACCTTTTCCTTAGCCTTAGGAGTTTGTGTAACCTCACGGGTTTGGTTTTAGATTTTTCAGAAAATTTCATTTTGACCCGTTTGGCTACTTTCACCCTCATCATCACTTTCATCAGTAACATCTTCCACCACCCCTTAACAAATTGGGGTGGTGGTGGTTTAACACCATTGTCAACTATCTTACCACTACGCAAAGTAAGTTTATTAATTGATACCTCGCGTGTGTTTTTAGAATTGAACTTGATGTTGTGGATTCACGGTTGTATCACTTGGCAATCTTCCACCGCTTCCCTTAAGTCGGCCCAAATCTTCGGCTAGTTGACCAACTTGCCTTGTGAGAGCTTCATGTGACTTATCTCTTACTTCATTTGCTCTCTTCATCTCCTTGATGTCATTGTTAGATTCTTTCACCATGTTCATAAGAGCATCTAACTTTGCATTCAAGAGTCATCTCCACCACCTTGGCTTCCCGATGGTCCACCATTTCTTTGGAAGTTACCATCCCGATTGTAGCCTTGATTACCTCCTTGATTGTAGTTGTTCCTTGGTAGCCACCTTGGTTGTAATTTCCCCTTGATTATTCCCTTGGCGGTTTTGATAGCCTTGTCCACCTGATTGGCCGTTGGAAGTTTGGGTTCATTTGGTTTGAAGGATTACCATACCTAAGGTTGGGATGGTTCCTCAAACCCGGATGGTAAGTGTTGGAGTTCATGTCAAAAGGCTTCCGCTCTCCATAAACTTGATTCACCTCTTCGTTCCTTGAGCCATGTTTACTTGACAACTATCGGCTCTATGACCAATGTCCCCACATTCTTCACAAACCGCGAATTGAACCGCATTTATATCTTTCTCTTCATGCGAGCTAACTCCCTTTCCAACGCGGCTATTCGATCCTTTGCACTTGAGTCAATGTCGGAGGTGGATTTTGGAATAGGGTGCTTTGCTTTCCTATCTGCGGATTCTTTGGCTCTTGAGTTCTTACTCATCCTTTCAAGGAACTCCCAATCCTCTTCCTCGGGGTTATTCAACAAGGTTCCATTGCTAGTAGACTTGAGGTACTTTCTTTCTTCTTTTGTCAATCCGTTCATAAAACTCTTCACTAGCTCCCAAAGCTCATTTGGTGATGTGGACACTTTCTTATCAACTCTTTGAAACAAGTAAAAGCTTCATGAAGTGGTTCTCCAGATTGTTGTTGGAATGTCCGGATCTCGTCCCTCATTTCATCCGTTTTGGCCATTGAATAGTATTCGTCAAGGAAGACTTGTTGCATTTCTCCCCATGTTCGAATACTATTAGCCGGCAAGGTTAAAAACCATTGCTTTGCCTTGTCCTTCAATGAAAATTGGAACAATCTTAAACGCAGCTCATCTTGTGAGAAGTTGTGTCCTCCAATTGTGCCACATATGTCGGAGAATTCGGATATATGTGTGTAAGGCTCCTCCGTTGACATGCCATGAAAATGAGGTAAGATGTTGATGTAGTTGGGCTTGCAATCAAATAAACGCCTTTCCGGAATCGGTGGAACAATAGGAGAGACATTGTCCGATATGATGGGTCGGAACCTACCATTTACACCTTGTGTTCTAGCTCGTTGAGGTTGTTGGCGTGGAGGACCATTCACTTCTTGATGCATTGGGTATCTTCTTTGTGGTCCTTGATTAGCTACACCGACAAACTGAGGAATTTGGTTTGGGTTGGCATTTATGTTTGGATTCCTAAATTGGTTTTGTCTATGTTGACGGTTGTAGTTGTAGTTCTCATTCTCCATATACCCATGGTTCCATTCATCATAATTATCACCTTGGTAGCCATAATCACCATCATACCCTCCTTCATTGTAGAACCCCCCATTGCCTTCATTGTCATACTCATAATCATCACTATCACCCGTGTGATAGGTGTGAACACTCACCCGTTCGGGTGATTGGTAAGATGGAACACTAAATGGCTCATCCTCATGAATGGAATTTCTTAGCTCATCTAAGTTTGGTGGGCCAAAGTGACCCATGGGGTTTTGGTTCACATGTTCAAAAAGTGGGTTACTATGGCTATGCGTTTGTCTACGGTTTGGGTTGGGTTACGATCATTAATGGGTGGTGGTGGTGGATTTTGTGGAATGTTGTGTTGTGGTGGGGGTCGGTTGTTACTACCTCCCTCCATTTGGTTGGCTCGGTTCCCTCTTGCAAAGCGTTCAATTTCCGGTTCAAACACAACGGAGAGGTTCTTCCGGATGCTCTATGCACTACCTGTGATATACACAAATAACACACCCAGCATAACAAGGGAAAAGGAATGATGCAAAAATAACCAAACACTTAAACAGAAAATCACAAACTAGTCAACACAATTCTACACACAAAGCGTACTACTCCCCGGCAACGGCGCCAAAATTGACCGGCTTGTCGCGTGCACTAGTCAAAGATAGTATTTGTATAGTTCCTTAGTACCAAAACTATGTAGCAAATGGTAAGAAGGGTGTCGAATCACAAGGAGTATGTGGTTTGTGTTTAGACTTGAATTGGACTAACGAGTCAATTATGAAGCTTGCTATTTTTGTTTATAAGAGCTTTGATATGTTTACTTGAAATGGTGTTGAAACTTTGTCCAACACAAAGAAATGAACAAAACAAAAAGGTTACTTAAAAATGATTAATAAAACTTGAGAACTTAGAACAATGGTTAACAAAACTATGTTTAATAACAAGGTTCACCCCCGGTTGATATCATAAGGTTATGGTTCTACCAATCCAACTAACTCGCATCAAAGGTATGATTTATGCTAATGAGTTCATCGTTACAAGGTTTAGGTGTCAAGAATCGTCAACGTTAACACGGACGATAATACACTTCATTACACAAGAACATTCAAACTCTACATACATAGCACACATGAACAACTTCATTTCTCAAAGACAAATTTCATAATCATTCATTCAATTTGGGAATTCAAGTTAAGCTCAAAGTACTGTTGGTACACATGTCCCTAGTTCTAGTCTAGTGAAATCAAATGTAATAGACTTCTATCTTGTAACACGTATGTAAGGTTTAATCATTGTAATGAAAACTCTTCAATGAATGTTTGCTTGATTGCGTAATGTCATATCTATTATTATTGTTGGTTGTTATACGTATAATATGATCATGTTATATAGGTTTACAGTTGTGAAACACAGTTCTGAATCATTAAAGGTTCAAGAATGTGTTTGACTAAGAATCTTATTCAGTCGCACGACTGAACCATGCGAATGGTTCAATCGCACGCTTGAACTAGGAGATTGAGTCAATCGCACGGTTGAGTCATCAGACTGACTCAAGCGTACGAATGAATCAATCGTATTACTCAATCGCACGACTGAGCCAGTCGCAAGGCTCAGTCGCACGAATGAGATCTGTAACCTATAAATACCACTTAATTCGTGGAAAAACATAACACTTCGAATATTCATAACCCTAGTCGACCCAGAGCGCCCTGTTCGTCCATTCCAACTTCACAGAACGTCCTAGATCATTCCTAATCCATTCTTAACGTTTTCTAATCGTTAGGATTGATCTTGATTTCGTTCTCCCTGATTGGATCGCCAATCAAATAGGATTCCGCACTATTTGATCTGGTATAACTTAGAATCAGTTAGTACTCCGTTCGTACACGGTCCTAACAAGTGGTATCAGAGCCTAGGCTCTTGATTCTTCGTTGATTCAATCGTTTTTGTGAAAAAGTCTACGTTTTTACTCTAAAAGATCCTATCTTTCTGCTAAAAATCGAGTCTTTACGTGTGCATGTTCTGAAAAATCAGTGTTTTTCGAGTTTCAGCCGTCTAGGGTGCAAAAACTTGCATTCTAGGTCATAGTTTGCGAAAAATCTCGTTTTCAGCCGACCCAGTCGCACGATTATCTCAATCGTACGACTGAACCCAGTCGCCCAGTTCAATCGCCCGATTGAGTCAATCGTATATCCAGTCGCCCGATTGAGTCAATCGCCAACTCCAGTCGCCCAGCTGAGTCGTTCGGTCTGTTCAGTCGCCTAAGTATCTCAGTCGCCTGTTCAATCGTACGTTTGAGTCCAATCGCATACAGCTAGTGTTAGTCGTATTCCAGTCGTACAGCCCAATCGCATTAGCAGTTTAATTCACAAGTTAAATTAATAAAAGAATGGACTCAGAAAATTATGCCATGTCAGCTGGAAAGGATTCGAGGATACAGAACTTGTTGTTACTGGAGAATGAGATAGGGAACCATAACAAGCCACCTAAACTATTGACTATAGAGGACTTTCCACAATGGAGACAACGTTTTGAGATTTATCTTAATGGCGTGGATACTAACTTATGGAACTCTATTGAGGTTGGTTATAAATACCCGTGGGGGCTGATGGTGTTCCTTTGACTTTGAGTGGACTCACCGATACACAGAAGGTTGCCTACAATGCAGAGAAGAAGGCCTATGCTATTTTGACCCAGTCCATTCCCAAGCCCATTTTCACCAATACTCAGAGCACAAGCAAAGTAAAAAACTGATGGAAGTTCTTGAGAAGAGGTATGATGGAAATTCTAATTTAAAGGCACTGAAAGGTAAAGCGTTGAAGAAGGAGTTTGATAACTTCTCAGCAATTGGGAATGAAAGCTTGGATGAAATCGTCGATCGTTTTTATCATCTGATGAGTGAACTTCACACTCATGGTGTTAAGACGTCAATGGAAGACAAAGTTTTAAGCTTGGCAGATGGATTACCTGAAAAGTGGGATTCATTCATTTTCACTCTGCGATACAACTCAGTTTTAGAAACCTTGGATATAAATGACTTTATTCTAAAACTGAGAGAGGAAGAAGTGCGACACAAATACAAGGCAAAGAAGGGTTCTTATGCTCAAGACCCCTCACTCTACAATGTCACTCCTACTTCCACCCCTGCTGCAAAGTCTTCCGGTGCTCCTCTGCAAACAACCTTCGTGTCCAATGCATCTCCAATTGCTGAACAAGGCTCATCATCTGCAAATGAGTCTCATGGTGCATCTGGAGTTATTCAAAGTCCCATTGTTACTCAGTCTGCAAAGTTGACGACAGAAAATCTGGGAAAAGTAACAGTGGAGGTTGCTAAAGAGCACATGGATCTACTTGCTGCTGTTGTGCACTCTTATGATGGTTTGGTGGCGGGCAAGATTGGTAATTGCCACCTTGCTGATGAAGATTACGAGCAAGCAGATGAGAATGAGCTGGAAAGAATGGACATTATGTGGGCTCTTGCAAGTGCTGTCCGAAGAGCCAAGAAATTTGTGAAGAAAACAGGGCAAAATCTCGTGGCTACTAAAGATACAACCTTTGGTTTTGACAAGTCTAAAGTTACGTGCTTCAATTGTGGAGAAAAGGGCCACTTTAAAAGGGAGTGTTCGAAGCCTAAGAAGACTGGGAACGGGAATCCATTTTCCTCGTTCAACAGGCAAGATAAAGACAAGAAACCAACGTCCACGGAAAGTGATTCTAAAGCTATGGTAGCACAAGGAGATGAAGGACAAGACTGGTCCTTTCGATTCGTGTCTGATGAAGCTAACATAGCGTCTATGGAGGACTTGAACGAAGACTCAGCAAGTGAAGGGGAAAGCTCAGCTGAGGTTGATACTGCTGATTTGGAAGAGACGTTTGATGCTGTTGATGAATTGTCCAGAATGAGTTGAATTCAGAATCTGAAGCTCAACCTATGTCTCAGAATGCTTTTATGGCTGGCACGTCGACATCTACACAGGTACAATCTAAAGATGAATTATTTGATAAACATGCTTGTGTTGAATGTGATAATTTAGGGAAAGCATTGATCTAAAATTTGCTAGGTTGTTAGAACACAACGATAACTTAGTAAATGACTTAAAACTATGCTCAGAAGCTAATCGTGTCTTAAAACAAAATGAGAGAAGTTATAAGGAGAAGTTAGATGCGTTGCAGAAGCAACTAAAGGAAACTGAAGTTGTTGCCTTTAACCAAGAAAATGACATTAAATACTACTTAAAGACCATTGAGGAGACTAAAAAGGACAAAGCGGTTTTACAAGTAGAAAATGAGTCTTTGAAACAAAACTACATAGTTTAGCGAGTTCTTCGCACATTTTGAAAAACTTGGTTAAAGAACGCAACAATGGGGAGGGATTGGGTTACAAGGTAGTTCCACCACCACATGAGATCCTTTTGAACACAAATAACGTCCAATTAATAACAACCCAATTAAGGATCATGTGGTGACAACTCCTCTGGTTCAGGATCCGGACACAGCAGTTAAGCCTGCTTCTCCGGATGATGATCAGAAAACCTTAGCATCAAGCAAGGTCAATGCTGAGAAACGGGTGGAAGCAAATGTCCAAACATCTCTTGGTTTGGAATCAAAATCAAATATTACTCAAACCAAGACATCTAAAACCACTCAAGTTAAACCAGTCAAAAGGGATAAATTCAGCCTCAAAGACAAATTAATCAAAATATTAAACAAGTTAAGTTTGTTAAAGAGGATAAATGTTCAAAGACTGAGACCAAAAGGCCCATTCCTGAGGTTTACTCCCCACCCCACAAGAGAACTTCTAGTCCATTGGAAAGGAGATCCTGCTACTCTTGTGGGAAACGAGGTCACATCTCTTCAAACTGTCCTCTTTATCAGACACCTAGGGCTAAGATTGAGTTAGATCATGATGTCAATCCGGTTCCAAAACAGAGATCTAAGACTCCAGTTAGGTCTAACACACCTGCTAGGTCTTATACCTCTCCTCCTCACCACAGACAAAATAGACAAGCCACTGGCAAGTCGGTGATGCCTGAGGTGAAACCAGTTTTGGAACCTAAACCAAAGACACAAACTGTCACCTAATCAAATGTCTACCACAAACAATCTTTCCATAAAGATGGTATGTGGAAGCCTAAATCATCTGAAGTGTCTGATAGCAAGGACAAGTTGAAGGTTGAGGTTCCATCAACTGACAACGGACAGTGGGTCGAGTTCATCATGTGTGATGCCTCTGGGAAACCCAAGCCAGTCAAGGCTTGGGTCCCCTCCTTAACTGATTGTTTTCAATTATGTGCAGGTTGTCCACTACAGTGCTTTAACAAATACATGGATTGTGGATAGCGGAGCTTCCAGGCACATGACAGGAAACAAGTCTCTTCTTTTCAATGTCAAACAAATTAAAGGGGGACATGTTTCCTTTGCTGGTAACAAAGGAGGATACATTACTGCTCAAGGCGAAGTAGGTAATGAGAAGGTAAAGTTTGATAAAGTAAATTTTGTTCAACAACTAGAAAACAATTTACTTTCAGTGTCTTAGATATGTGACAAGGGCTTCAAAGTTATGTTTGACAACCGAAAATGTTACATACTGAAAAAGGAGATGGAGATTCCAGAGAAGCAGGTTTTGATGTCTGCATCCAGGTACAATGATTTATATGTATTGGATATGTCTAATGCTTCTACCTCTGAGTCTACAGCTCAATGTTTTCTATCAAAAGCGACAGAGAAGGAATCCATCTCATGGCACAGAAGGATGGGACACATCAATCACAGGAAGATGAACCATCTGATTCACAACAACCTAGTTGAAGGAGTTACAGTCAAGAACTTCCAACTTCCTGATTTTTGTGTCTCATGCAAGAAGGGAAAGCAGACCAGGAAATCTCACAAGACCAAGCACGTCAACTCAATTGAGATGCCTCTGGAGTTACTACACATGGATCTCTTTGGTCCAGTCAACACAAAGAGTATAGCAGGGGACTGGTACTGCTTTGTAGTCACGGATGACTACTCAAGATTCACATGGGTGATGTTTCTGAAAGCTATAACAGAAACGTTTGAATCATTCAAGGTGCTTGTCATGACTTTGGAGTCACTCTACAACCTGAAGGTGAGGAAGATCCGTTCTGACAATGGCACAGAGTTCAAAAATCAGTGGATGGATGCTTTCTGCAAGGAAAAGGGAATTGTTCATCAGTTCACTTCCGCATACACGCCACAGATGAATGGAGTTGCAGAACGAAAGAATCGGAGCTTAATTGAGACTGCACGAACCATGTTAGCTGATTCAAAGCTCCCAGTTCAGTTCTGGAATGAGGCGGTTGCAAATGCCTGTTACACGCTTAATCGTGTGTTAGTAGTCAAAAGGCATGGCAAGACTTGTTATGAGCTACTTCAAAAGAGAAAGCCAAATTTGGAGTATCTGGAACCATTTGGAGCTCCATGTACATTGCTGAAGAAGACTTAGGATGGCAAGTTCAGCGAGAAAGCTGATCAAGGAATATTCTTAGGATACAGCATCCCAGACAAGCGAGTTTACAATAACTCGACAGGTCAGGTAGAGGTGTGGTGCAACGTGGATGTTCAGAGATACATCACCCCTCCTGCTGGAAAAGGTCCATCATCATTCTTCGATTATGATGGCTTTTTCAAATCCTTCAATCTTCCATAATTTGATTCAGAGGATGAGGTTGCTACCCAGATGATGTATGATGTTCTTAACTCACCGAATCTGGATTCAAGCAACATCACACCTACTGATGGTGCCTCAAGTTCCTCAACTCCTGCTCATGACGAGAGTGATGATTCATCAGGTGATGAAGAAGCAGCTGATTCTAACCCTGCGCATACAGCTAATCAACAAAGTGAGTCATCAGCTGCTGAACCAGCTGTGGGAAATCCGGATGCTGAACCAGTAGTCACCAATCTGGATTCTGAGGTTATGGTTCCTACCACACCAGTGACTAGAATCAGTGTGAATCATCCCCCCACGTCTATCATTGGGGACATTCAATCCGGTGTGCAGACAAGAAATCAGCTGTACTCTGCTGATTATGCTGCAGTCATGGAGAAGGGTTATGTCAATGACAGGGCTTTCTCATGTTTTGTTTCACAAATCGAGCCTAAATATGTCTGTGACGCCCTGAAAGATGAGGCCTGGGTCAATGCCATGCAAGAAGAGCTACTCCAGTTCAAGAAACTTGGAGTCTGGACACTAGTTGACAGGCCGAAAGGAGTCAAGGTAATTGGTACCAAATGGGTACTAAAGTGCAAGAAGGATGACCAGGGTGTTGTTATCAGAAACAAGGCACGGTTGGTTGTTCAAGGCTTCAGACAAGTCGAAGGAATCGACTACAATGAAGTCTTTGCTCCCGTAGCTAGAATGGAAGCTATTCGTATCTTTCTAGCCTACGCCTCTTACATGAAGATCAAAGTTTATCAACTAGATGTTAAGAGTGCATTCTTGCATGGGGAAATCCGGGAAGAGGTATATGTCAGTCAACCCGAAGGATTCGAAGATCCTTATCATCGGGACAGAGTCTACAAGTTAGACAAGGCTCTGTATGGGCTACATCAGGCTCCTCGAGCTTGGTATGAAAAGCTCTCCACTCATTTGTTGAAACATGGTTTTCGCAGGGGTGTGATTGACTGTACATTGTTCATCAAAGAAAAGGATGGTGACTTGCTTATGGTGCAGATCTATGTGGATGACATCATCTTTGGATCTAGAAATGAAGCTTTGTGCAAAGAGTTCGAATCTGTGATGAAGGCAGAGTTTGAAATGAGTGCAATGGGAGAAATGAAGTTCTTCCTAGGATTACAGGTGGATCAAACACCAACTGGCATTTTCTTACATCAGTCCAAGTATGTCGGCGATATTCTAAGTCGCTTTGACATGGAAAATGTGTCTGCTGTCGGTACCCCTCTCGCCACAAATAATGATGTGGCTCTTGATGAGAATGGGGATTTGGTGGATGCCACTATGTATCGTGGGATGATCGGATCTCTCATGTATCTTACTGCCTCGCGTCCAGATATCATGTATGCCACATGTTTACGTTCTAGATATCAAGCGAAGCCAAAAGTGAATCACTTGATTGGGGTGAAAAGGATTTTTCGTTATCTGAAGGGTACTCCAACACTGGGCTTGTGGTATCCTCATGATGATGACTTCGAGCTTACTGCTTACAGCGATTCAGATTATGGTGGCTGCAAGATGAATTTCAAGTCTACATCAGCAGGGTGTCAGTTCTTTGGAAGACGGTTAGTCACGTGGCAATGCAAAAAGCAGACCTCAGTTGCTCTATCAACCTGTGAAGCTGAATATGTTGCTGCTGCATGTTGCTGCTCTCAGATCATCTGGATTCAACAGCAAATGCGAGACTACGGTTTGAAATTTTCTAACACTCCTATTTATGTTGATAATTCTGCTGCCATAGCCGTCACTAAAAATCCTGTTCAACACCCAAAAACAAAACACATCGGGATTAAATATCATTTCATACGCGATTGCTATGAAAAACAATTAATTGATGTGATTAAAATTAACACGGATTTCCAGCGCGCTGACCTTTACACCAAACCGTTTGATAAACCAAGATTTTTATATCTGCTAGAGGTCAACGGCGTTAAAAAGAAAAGTGATGTGATTGCTGAAGAAGCAGATACATAGTCCGACTCGTGTCTAGTTGTTTATTTTCCTTTTCTTTCATTTTATTTTATTTTTTAATTCCCATGTCGTATAAAATCCAAAAACACAAAAATATTTTTTTTTAGAATTTTAGGGGGAGATTAGGTTTAATTCAGTATTTATTTACTTACTTAAAAAAAATGGGGAAGGTGAGTAAAGCTGAAAAGGCAAAGACAACAAAACAGGAAATGTGACTCGACAACATGGAAGATGATAGTACACAGGCATCGAGTTATTTGGAACAACAAAATGAGTTTGAGATCAAAAATGTTAATTAATTTACTGAAAATGTAAAACATCAGAGAAGTCTAAGTCTAACAAAATGGGAAAATGATAGTACGTTTGATTGTTACTGTAATTACACGGAGAAAGTTGATCTAGGGAGGTGCTAGTTCATTATATGATGTGTCAGTAGATTCAACATAATAGACAAGTAGACTTCATTGGTAAACTTAATCTAAACTAAAAGGTTCAATCAACTGTGGGTTCCCATCTTATCACTGGTTAACACAATCAGTTCTTCCGATAAGGGATAACGAGCAAATAAATGCCACCAAAGGTGTGCAAATGACCACAAAAAGAGCAAAAGCACGAAAAAAATGAATACTAGCGCAATCAAGCTGATAACTTATGTTGTTGGTGCGCTATGTGCAAAAGAAAATAAGAAATGCTCTAACAAGGAGATAGGTTGTGTGCCTCTCTGTTGTGCGATGGCACTGACCTGAGGATAAGCATAACCTATATATTCTAGACTTCATTGTTGTTTGCCGCCTCTCTGCTGTGCGATGGCACTGACCTGAGGATTGGCTTCTCTTTGAAAGATCTAAGAATAGTCTCTTCTTGCAAAAATACCTAAAGACCGCTCGAAAGTTCTTTAAGGAATGTTGATCACCATATAAGTGTGGGATACACAAATGTTGTTTGAAATAATATAACTTAATATATTACCAATGTATGTCAAAAGTCTGTGTATGAATTTAAAGTGGACAAGTATACTGACAATCGTCTTGTATGCACCGACTGAAGTTGACAATCTAAGTGTGTTACATATCATATTAAACATGATTCCCAGTTAGTACCTAGAAGTCTTAGATCAGAACAAACTGTGATATGTCATCATGAAAAATGAAATCAACTCATAATGTTCCAAGTAATGGTGTATATGCTTGTCTGATTCCAAATGAGTCTGTTCCTGATATAATGTCAATGATGATAGGCTACACGAACCTGCCCTAACAAAATTACAAAAAGATGTTCTTTTTTTGTTCATAGTTTAAATTTTATTTATTTCTTAGTATAATGAGTCATGTCGGACTGTGTATACTGTTATCTGCTAAATGTCACTGAATGTGCTAAATGTTTATCTAAACAGATTGTTTCTGAAAGGATAAATGGATCACGTCTGAGGTGATCAGTGATTGTTTGTTTTCAAGAGTGATCATGTTTGAGATGATCAAAAGCTAATAATGTTTTATCAACTGTTTAAGGAAAACTATGTGTCAGCAAACGAAATGATTAAGATGGCACAAGTATAGCCCAATCGCACTCCTTCATCATGAGTATGCTTATACGTGTAACACCCGTAATTTCTTTTAAAGAAATAAAAGAATAAAAAAAGAAAGAAAAGGAAAGGAAATAAAAAGTCAACTAAAGAGGAGGGGCCAAAAGTGCCAAATGGGCAAAGTTGTTATTTATTTTGTACAAAAAGGGAGGCATGGCCGCCCATGTTGCCTGCATTTCCTATCATTTGATATTTTTAGAGAGAGAAAGCACAAAAGCAGAGAAAACTTTCGGATTTTGAAGAACAAGAAGAAGAGTTCGATTTTTAGGTAAGGTTTAATGTTTTTTTAGTTGTTCTTGGCTAAATTAGCCTCGGTTATGTGCTTATGTGTGTGTATATGTGTTTGAATGCGTGTTTAAAGGATTCCTAGGTGTTAGAACCCTTTGAACAGCTCGGGTGAAGGGTGTAAATTCGAAGAAAACAACTAAGGTGAGTTTCTAGGCCCCCTTTTTACTTGTTTTAAACGTTTTGGGGCTGGAAAATGCATGTAAGTATATGTTTTTATAAAACTTGGGTTTTATACCCGTATGATTTGAATGTATGAATGTATGTGTTTATGTTAAGTTTTGCCTAGAATCATGTGAGCATGTTTAGAACTAGGCATTATGATGTTTGGGATTTGGAATATGAATTAGATACATGTCCAGGTTGCTAATACGTCCAACAGGGTGATCGTATGACCAAATAATTTTCTAAGTGTGTTGAAGAGTCCAATAGGACTCATACGCCCAACAGGGTGGTCGTATGACCAGGTGATTATTCTAAGTGTAGGGTGAAGAGTCCAATAGTGCTCATACGCCCAACAGGGTGGTCGTATGACCGGATGATTATTCTAAGTGTAGGGTGAAGAGTCCAATAGTGCTCATACGCCCAACAGGGTGGTCGTATGACCAGATGATTATTCTAAGTGTAGGGTGAAAAGTCCCACAGGGCTCATACGCCCAGCAGTACTCATACGCCCAGGGTTGAAAAATTTTCTAAGTGTAGGCTGGTAAGTCCGACAGTGGTGAAACGCCTAACAGGGCTCTTACGCCCAAATACTTAGACTTTTTTTACAGATTTCTGTTCTTGGAGTTTGTGCAGTAGGGTTTCACCTGACTGTTGACTAGGACGTTATGGAATGTGAGCGATGATGCTACGTATGATTACGTATGTATGATGCTATGTATGATGATGAATGTATGATGATGAATGTATGATGAGTATGTATGTTCCTTGTAATTGTGTTTGCTTATCTTTCCGAAACTTTACGAATAACGAGAATGAACAAATGAAGTATTATGTAACGTAAGGTGAAAGATAATGAAAGAAGAATGATGATGAATACATGCATTAACGAACGAACGAATTATGTCTTGCAAGCATTGAATAACGCGATTGGTCCTTCTCTGTGATTGACCATGGTCATGGTACCTCTACCGCTTACCTCTAGTACCGTGGCATACGTTTTGTTGTTCATATGTTGACTTCGGCCCGGTAGCTAATAACGATCGGGGTGTAGCATATGGTATTGGTACAATCACCTTTCAATGTGCAAGTAGTAACAAATGATGAAGATAATAACGAATATTATCTCTGTGTACGTATGATGTATGCGTATTATGTAACGTAAGGTGAAAGATAATGAAAGAAGAATGATGATGAATACATGCATTAACGAACGAACGAATTATGTCTTGCAAGCATTGAATAACGCGATTGGTCCTTCTCTGTGATTGACCATGGTCATGGTACCCCTACCGCTTACCTCTAGTACCGTGGCATACGTTTTGTTGTTCATATGTTGACTTCGGCCCGGTAGCTAATAACGATCGGGGTGTAGCATATGGTATTGGTACAACTCACCTTTCAATGTGCAAGTAAGTATGAACGGGATTCTTGTCATTTCGACCACAGTAATCATAGCCAAGTGCTATGAAGTGGGTAAAGCCTGACAGAATCCATACGAGAAGTTAAAGATAACGATGTATAACGAATGATGAAGATAATAACGAATATTATCTCTGTGTACGTATGATGTATGAACGCATGCATGAAAGGATACTTTTAAATAAGTAAAAGTATGTTTTATTATAAAACTAGAACTCACTCAGCAACGCTGACTTTTATGTGTTTTCTAGTTGGCAGGTAGTGTTGCTGAGGATGGCACGAGGCGGCTACTCAGCTCTTTTGGGATGGCATTCTTTTGTTAATGTTTTTGTATTGTAATGCAAACAAACGATATTTTGTAATGAGTGTTGTATTACTTTGCAAAAGTATTTATAGTAAATTCAAAGTTTTCGCTGCATGGTTTTTATTAAGTTATATTAAATGTATGTTTTATGGGTGATGACGACCAACTGTGAGGTGCCCGGGAGCGGGGCCTTACAAGTTGGTATCAGAGCCAAAGTTTAAGTGAAATGGGTAAATTTTTAAAATAAACCTAAACTTAAACTGAAAATGGGACAGAAAGGAAGAGAATGCCATCTGAGTAGTTGCGTGCCATCAGGTATTTTTATTAAAGTTAATCATGATTTCGTGTGCATGATATGTGTTTATGTGTACTGTTAGACTTAGATACTAATGTAGTCAGGACAGGTAATGCTCGAGGTATGAAGAGTAGAGTAAGTGGCTAATCACAACTGGCCACTGTAATTAGGAACTTACTATACTTGACATAAACTGAGCTATTTCCTTGAATGACCGTGTTGGTATTTGAACCTTTCAGTGTGTGTCAAAAGATGGCTAGCGGTAGATCTTCTAAGGTTTTACCAGATGGGGGTAGTGGTAAACGTGGTGTTGAACCGCGTGTCACGAGAAGCATGGCTAGGGCGGCTGAACGGGCACTCGAAGAGCCTGAGGCCCCTCACCTGGAGGGCAGCGATGATGGCACTAGTTTGAGGATCGCCATGAAAGAGGCTGTTGCGGAGGGAGTCCAACAGGCCTTACAGGCAATTCTGCCATCCATGATGACTGAGGTAATTAGAGCGGTGAAAGAGACGACTGCTATTGAAGAAAGCACGAAGAATAGCGACGACAAGAACTGGAACGGAAAGCGGGTTGGACGTGACAGCGCCACCCTCAGCAAAAAGGTTGTAAGGACGGAGGACCGGCGTGCAGCTTCGTCTGGTGCGAGGATGAGGAAGTGTGGTAAGTGTGCCAAAGAACACCTCGGGGAATGTAGATTGGGGACCAATACCTGTTTCCGATGTGGGAAGCACGGTCATGTGGCCAGAGAGTGTGGAGTGGTACAGTGCTACAACTGCAGTGGAAGAGGTCACATAAGCAGGGATTGCAAGAAGCCAAGGGCTGAGGGCGCAGGGCCTTCACGATAAGGCTGGAGCAGGCTCGGACGAGCCCCGATATAGTGTCAGGTATGTGTCTAGTAATTCAAACTCTGTCATCCGTGTTGCTTGATTCCGGAGCCAGAAAGACTTTTTGTTTTGTTGTTTTTCTATGTTAAGTTGCTCACTAGGAGTAGAAGTATTGATAAGCTCTTGGGTGTAGAAACCGCCATAGGTAAGTTTGTCAGGATTTCCGAAACGATAGTAGACTGTGAGGTGGAGTTAGAAAGTCATAGATACCCGGTTAGACTAGATGTGATAGCCTAGGGTGATTTCGATTCAGTTCATGGGTTGGATGGGTTGGTGGACTTTGAGGCAAATATAGCATGTCGTGAGAGGATGATTCGTTGATAGCACCAGACGGGAGTCCAATAACTGTATATGGGGATCGGGGCATGACGATTTCGAAGATGATCTCAAAGGCGGGGACGGGGAAAGTGTATGAGGTGCGGATGTCGCGCCTACTTATGATATGTAAAAGATGTGGTAAATGCAGAGGGAATTATGGTGGACCCGGAAAAGGTGGAGGCCGTATTGCAATGGAAGCCTCCTAGGACGCCATCCGAGATTCGTAGCTTCTTGGGACGGGCAGGCTACTATAGAAGATTGATTCAAGACTTCTCCAAGATAGCCTCACCTTTGACTAAGCTGACCCGTAAAGATGTAAAGTTTATATGGGGTCAAGCTCAAGAAAAGGCATTTGAAGAACTGAAGACAAGATTGACCCAAGCTCCGGTTCTGTCATTACCCGAGGGAAGCGAAGATCTAGCGGTTTATTCTGATGCATCTTATTCGGGATTGGGATGTGTATAGATGCAAAAGGGAAAAGTGATAGCCTATGCATCCCGACAGTTGAAAGTTCATGAGGTTAATTACCCTACTCATGACTTGGAGCTCGCGGCTGTGGTTTTCGCGTTAAAGATTTGGAGGCATTATCTCTACGGAACGAAGTGCACCATCTTTACCGACCACAAAAAACTTGAAGTACTTCTTCGAGCAGAAAGATCTTAACATGAGGCAGAGGCGATGGTTGGAACTAATAAAGGATTATGATTGCGAAATCCATTACCATCCGGGCAAGGCCAACGTGGTGGCCGATGCCCTTAGTCGAAAAGAACGACCTGAGCCGATTCGGGTGAAGGCTTATCAGCTGATCATGACTCCCGATGTGATGACACAGGTTAAGGAGTTCCAAGACGAGGCTTTGAAAGAAGATCGTCTTAACTCCGAAAGGATGAGAGGCCTAGTTACGGAATTGGGTGAGAACACTCTTGGTGTTAAGACCCGATTTGGGCGAATGTGGATTCCTCAATACGAGGATCTACGTGAAAAGATTATGGACGAGGCCCATAAGACCCGATACTCCATTCACCCCGGTGCTACCAAAATGTACCACGATATAAAGAAGGACTATTGGTGGCCGGGTATGAAACGCGACGTAGTGAAGTACGTAAGTAAGTGCTTGACTTGCTTACAAGTGAAGGCGGAACACCAGAAGCCCTACGGGAGGATCCAACCGTTGGATATACCCGAGTGGAAGTGGGAACACATCACCATGGACTTCATCACGAAGCTACCACGTACCCCAAAAAGGGTATGATGTCATATGGGTGATAGTTGACCGCTTGACCAAGAGTGCCCACTTCCTACCGATCCGCAAGACGTACTCATCTGAAAGATTGGCGGATCTGTTCATCAAAGAAATTGTAGCTCGTCATGGTGTGCCGGTGTCTATTGTGTCTGATCGTGACACCCGGTTTACCTCCAAGTTTTGGAAAAGATTCATGATGCAATGGGGACGAGGCTACACATTAGACAGCATATACCCTCAGACAGACGGTCAGTCTGAGAGGACGATCCAAACACTCGAGGACATGCTTCGGGCGTGTGTGATCGATTTTGGAGGAAGTTGGGACAACCACCTGCCGTTAGCAGAATTCTCGTACAACAACAGTTATCATGCCAGCATTGGCATGCCACCTTACGAGATGCTATACGGTAGGAGATGTAGGACGCCCGTGTGCTGGGGAGACATTGGCAGAAAGAGTTAGGAGGTGTTGAGGTGATCGAAGCTACGACTGAGAAGTTGGAAAGATCAAAGCCTTCATGAAGGCGACGAAAGATAGGCAAAAGTCGTATGCTGACAAGAGGCGAAGACCGATAGAGTTCAAGGTTGGTGACCGAGTTATGTTGAAGGTCTCACCTTGGAAAGGGATTATTAGATTCAGGAAAAGGGGTAAGCTAAGCCCGAGATACATAGGACCTTTCCGAATTATCGCAAGGGTAGGAGAGGTGGCCTATCGACTTGAATTGCCAGATGAGTTAAGTGGAATTCATCCCACATTCCATGTATCTCATCTGAGGAAGTGCTTAGCTGATGAAGACATGGTTATACCACTGGAGGATATTGAAGTAGACGAACGGCTCAACTACGTAGAGCAACCAGTGGCAATCATTGATCGTAAGGAGAAGAGGTTAAGGAATAAAGTGGTTCCTCTTGTGCGTGTACAGTAGAAGCATAGGAAGGGATCCGAGTCTACGTGGGAGACTGAAGAAGAAATGAGACAGCACTACCCACATCTGTTTGAGGAATAACAGGTTTCGGGGACGAAACCTATATAAGGGGGGTGGACTTGTAACACCCGTAATTTCTTTTAAAGAAATAAAAGAATAAAAAAGAAAGAAAAGGAAAGGAATAAAAAGTCAACTAAAGAGGAGGGGCCAAAAGTGCCAAATGGGCAAAGTTGTTATTTATTTTGTACAAAAAGGGAGGCATGGCCGCCCATTTGCCTGCATTTCCTATCATTTGATATTTTTAGAGAGAGAAAGCACAAAAGCAGAGAAAACTTTCGGATTTTGAAGAACAAGAAGAAGAGCAGAGAAAACTTTCGGATTTTGAAGAACAAGAAGAAGAGTTCGATTTTTAGGTAAGGTTTAATGTTTTTTTAGTTGTTCTTGGCTAAATTAGCCTCGGTTATGTGCTTATGTGTGTGTATATGTGTTTGAATGCGTGTTTAAAGGATTCCTAGGTGTTAGAACCTTTTGAACAGCTCGGGTGAAGGGTGTAAATTCGAAGAAAACAACTAAGGTGAGTTTCTAGGCCCCCTTTTACTTGTTTTAAACGTTTTGGGGCTGGAAAATGCATGTAAGTATGTTTTATAAAACTTGGGTTTTATACCCGTATGATTTGAATGTATGAATGTATGTGTTTATGTTAAGTTTTGCCTAGAATCATGTGAGCATGTTTAGAACTAGGCATTATGATGTTGGGATTTGGAATATGAATTAGATACATGTCCAGGTTGCTAATACGTCCAACAGGGTGGTCGTATGACCAAATAATTTTTCTAAGTGTGTTGAAGAGTCCAATAGGACTCATACGCCCAACAGGGTGGTCGTATGACCAGGTGATTATTCTAAGTGTAGGGTGAAGAGTCCAATAGTGCTCATACGCCCAACAGGGTGGTCGTATGACCAGATGATTATTCTAAGTGTAGGGTGAAGAGTCCAATAGTGCTCATACGCCCAACAGGGTGGTCGTATGACCAGATGATTATTCTAAGTGTAGGGTGAAAAGTCCCACAGGGCTCATACGCCCAGCAGTACTCATACGCCCAGGGTTGAAAAATTTTCTAAGTGTAGGCTGGTAAGTCCGACAGTGGTGAAACGCCTAACAGGGCTCTTACGCCCAATACTTAGACTTTTTTTACAGATTTCTGTTCTTGGAGTTTGTGCAGTAGGGTTTCACCTGACTGTTGACTAGGACGTTATGGAATGTGAGTGATGATGCTACGTATGATTACGTATGTATGATGCTATGTATGATGATGAATGTATGATGATGAATGTATGATGAGTATGTATGTTCCTTGTAATTATGTATGCTTATCTTTCCGAAACTTTACGAATAACGAGAATGAACAAATGAAGTATTATGTAACGTAAGGTGAAAGATAATGAAAGAAGAATGATGATGAATACATGCATTAACGACGAACGAATTATGTCTTGCAAGCATTGAATAACGCGATTGGTCCTTCTCTGTGATTAACCATGGTCATGGTACCTCTACCGCTTACCTCTAGTACCGTGGCATACGTTTTGTTGTTCATATGTTGACTTCGGCCCGGTAGCTAATAACGATCGGGGTGTAGCATATGGTATTGGTACAATCACCTTTCAATGTGCAAGTAGTAACGAATGATGAAGATAATAACGAATATTATCTCTGTGTACGTATGATGTATGAGTATTATGTAACATAAGGTGAAAGATAATGAAAGAAGAATGATGATGAATACATGCATTAACGAACGAACGAATTATGTCTTGCAAGCATTGAATAACGCGATTGGTCCTTCTCTGTGATTGACCATGGTCATGGTACCCCTACCGCTTACCTCTAGTACCGTGGCATACGTTTTGTTGTTCATATGTTGACTTCGGCCCGGTAGCTAATAACGATCGGGGTGTAGCATATGGTATTGGTACAACTCACCTTTCAATGTGCAAGTAAGTATGAACGGGATTCTTGTCATTTCGACCACAGTAATCATAGCCAAGTGCTATGAAGTGGGTAAAGCCTGACAGAATCCATACGAGAAGTTAAAGATAACGATGTATAACGAATGATGAAGATAATAACGAATATTATCTCTGTGTACGTATGATGTATGAACGCATGCATGAAAGGATACTTTTAAATAAGTAAAAGTATGTTTTATTATAAAACTAGAACTCACTCAGCAACGCTGACTTTTATGTGTTTTCTAGTTGGCAGGTAGTGTTGCTGAGGATGGCACGAGGTGGCTACTCAGCTCTTTTGGGATGGCATTCTTTTGTTAATGTTTTTGTATTGTAATGCAAACAAACGATATTTTGTAATGAGTGTTGTATTACTTTGCAAAAGTATTTATAGTAAATTCAAAGTTTTCGCTGCATGGTTTTTATTAAGTTATATTAAATGTATGTTTTATGGGTGATGACGACCAACTGTGAGGTGCCCGGGAGCGGGGCCTTACAAGTTGGTATCAGAGCCAAAGTTTAAGTGAAATGGGTAAATTTTTAAAATAAACCTAAACTTAAACTGAAAATGGGACAGAAAGGAAGAGAATGCCATTTGAGTAGTTGCGTGCCATCAGGTATTTTTATTAAAGTTAATCATGATTTCGTGTGCATGATATGTGTTTATGTGTACTGTTAGACTTAGATACTAATGTAGTCAGGACAGGTAATGCTCGAGGTATGAAGAGTAGAGTAAGTGGCTAATCACAACTGGCCACTGTAATTAGGGACTTACTATACTTGACATAAACTGAGCTATTTCCTTGAATGACCGTGTTGGTATTTGAACCTTTCAGTGTGTGTCAAAAGATGGCTAGCGGTAGATCTTCTAAGGTTTTACCAGATGGGGGTAGTGGTAAACGTGGTGTTGAACCGCATGTCACGAGAAGCATGGTTAGGGCGGCTGAACGGGCACTCGAAGAGCCTGAGGCCCCTCACCTGGAGGGCAGCGATGATGGCACTAGTTTGAGGATCGCCATGAAAGAGGCTGTTGCGGAGGGAGTCCAACAGGCCTTACAGGCAATTCTGCCATCCATGATGACTGAGGTAATTAGAGCGGTGAAAGAGACGACTGCTATTGAAGAAAGCACGAAGAATAGCGATGACAAGAACTGGAACGGAAAGCGGGTTGGACGTGACAGCGCCACCCTCAGCAAAAAGGTTGTAAGGACGGAGGACCGGCGTGCAGCTTCGTCTGGTGCGAGGACGAGGAAGTGTGGTAAGTGTGCCAAAGAACACCTCGGGGAATGTAGATTGGGGACCAATACTGTTTCCGATGTGGGAAGCACGGTCATGTGGCCAGAGAGTGTGGAGTGGTACGGTGCTACAACTGCAGTGGAAGAGGTCACATAAGCAGGGATTGCAAGAAGCCAAGGGCTGAGGGCGCAGGGCCTTCACGATAAGGCTGGAGCAGGCTCGGACGAGCCCCGATATAGTGTCAGGTATGTGTCTAGTAATTCAAACTCTGTCATCCGTGTTGCTTGATTCCGGAGCCAGAAAGACTTTTTGTTTTGTTGTTTTTCTATGTTAAGTTGCTCACTAGGAGTAGAAGTATTGATAAGCTCTTGGGTGTATAAACCGCCATAGGTAAGTCTGTCAGGATTTCCGAAACGATAGTAGACTGCGAGGTGGAGTTAGAAAGTCATAGATACCCGGTTAGACTAGATGTGATAGCCTAGGGTGATTTCGATTCAGTTCATGGGTTGGATGGGTTGGTGGACTTTGAGGCAATATAGCGTGTCGTGAGAGGATGATTCGTTGATAGCACCAGACGGGAGTCCAATAACTGTATATGGGGATCGGGGCATGACGATTTCGAAGAAGATCTCAAAGGCAGGGACTGGGAAAGTGTATGAGGTGCGGATGTCGCGCCTACTTATGATATGTAAAAGATGTGGTAAATGCAGAGGGAATTATGGTGGACCCGGAAAAGGTGGAGGCCGTATTGCAATGGAAGCCTCCTAGGACGCCATCCGAGATTCGTAGCTTCTTGGGACGGGCAGGCTACTATAGAAGATTGATTCAAGACTTCTCCAAGATAGCCTCACCTTTGACTAAGCTGACCCGTAAAGATGTAAAGTTTATATGGGGTCAAGCTCAAGAAAAGGCATTTGAAGAACTGAAGACAAGATTGACCCAAGCTCCGGTTCTGTCATTACCCGAGGGAAGCGAAGATCTAGCGGTTTATTCTAATGCTTCTTTTCGGGATTGGGATGTGTATTGATGCAAAAGGGAAAAGTGATAGCCTATGCATCCCGACAGTTGAAAGTTCATGAGGTTAATTACCCTACTCATGACTTGGAGCTCGCGGCTGTGGTTTTCACGTTAAAGATTTGGAGGCACTATCTCTACGGAACGAAGTGCACCATCTTTACCGACCACAAAAAAAAACTTGAAGTACTTCTTCGAGCAGAAAGATATTAACATGAGGCAGAGGCGATGGTTGGAACTAATAAAGGATTATGATTGCGAAATCCATTACCATTCGGGCAAGGCCAACGTGGTGGCCGATGCCCTTAGTCGAAAAGAACGACCTGAGCCGATTCGGGTGAAGGCTTATCAGCTGATCATGACTCCCGATGTGATGACACAGGTTAAGGAGTTCCAAGACGAGGCTTTGAAAGAAGATCGTCTTAACTCCGAAAGGATGAGAGGCCTAGTTACGGAATTGGGTGAGAACACTCTTGGTGTTAAGACCCGATTTGGGCGAATGTGGATTCCTCGATACGGGGATCTACGTGAAAAGATTATGGACGAGGCCCATAAGACCCGATACTCCATTCACCCGGTGCTACCAAAATGTACCACGATATGAAGAAAGACTATTGGTGGCCGGGTATGAAACGCGACGTAGTGAAGTACGTAAGTAAGTGCTTGACTTGCTTACAAGTGAAGGCGGAACACCAGAAGCCTACGGGAGGATCCAACCGTTGGATATACCCGAGTGGAAGTGGGAACACATCACCATGGACTTCATCACGAAGCTACCACGTACCCCAAAAAGGGTATGATGCCATATGGGTGATAGTTGACAGCTTGACCAAGAGTGCCCACTTCCTACCGATCCGCGAGACGTACTCATCTGAAAGATTGGCGGATCTGTTCATCAAAGAAATTGTAGCTCGTCATGGTGTGCCGGTGTCTATTGTGTCTGATCGTGACACCCGGTTTACCTCCAAGTTTTGGAAAAGATTTCATGATGCAATGGGGACGAGGCTACACATTAGACAGCATATACCCTCAGACAGACGGTCAGTCTGAGAGGACGATCCAAACACTCGAGGACATGCTTCGGGCGTGTGTGATCGATTTTGGAGGAAGTTGGGACAACCACCTGCCGTTAGCAGAATTCTCGTACAACAACAGTTATCATGCCAGCATTGGCATGCCACCTTACGAGATGCTATACGGTAGGAGATGTAGGACGCCCGTGTGCTGGGGAGACATTGGGCAGAAAGAGTTAGGAGGTGTTGAGGTGATCGAAGCTACGACTGAGAAGTTGGAAAAGATCAAAGCCTTCATGAAGGCGGCGAAAGATAGGCAAAAGTCGTATGCTGACAAGAGGCGAAGACCGATAGAGTTCAAGGTTGGTGACCGAGTTATGTTGAAGGTCTCACCTTGGAAAGGGATTATTAGATTCAGGAAAAGGGGTAAGCTAAGCCCGAGATACATAGGACCTTTCCGATTATCGCACGGGTAGGAGAGGTGGCCTATCGACTTGAATTGCCAGATGAGTTAAGTGGAATTCATCCCACATTCCATGTATCTCATCTGAGGAAGTGCTTAGCTGATGAAGACATGGTTATACCACTGGAGGATATTGAAGTAGACGAACGACTCAACTACGTAGAGCAACCAGTGGCAATCATTGATCGTAAGGAGAAGAGGTTAAGGAATAAAGTGGTTCCTCTTGTGCGTGTACAGTGGAAGCACAGGAAGGGATCCGAGTCTACGTGGGAGACTGAAGAAGAAATGAGACAGCACTACCCACATCTGTTTGAGGAATAACAGGTTTCGGGGACGAAACCTATATAAGGGGTGGACTTGTAACACCCGTAATTTCTTTTAAAGAAATAAAAGAGTAAAAAAAGAAAGAAAAGGAAAGGAAATAAAAGGTCAACTAAAGAGGAGGGGCCAAAAGTGCCAAATGGGCAAAGTTGTTATTATTTTGTACAAAAAGGGAGGCATGGCCGCCCATGTTGCCTGCATTTCTATCATTTGATATTTTTAGAGAGAGAAAGCACAAAAGCATAGAAACTTTCGGATTTTGAAGAACAAGAAGAAGAGTTCGATTTTTAGGTAAGGTTTAATGTTTTTTAGTTGTTCTTGGCTAAATTAGCCTCGGTTATGTGCTTATGTGTGTGTATATGTGTTTGAATGCGTGTTTAAAGGATTCCTAGGTGTTAGAACCATTTGAACAGCTCGGGTGAAGGGTGTAAATTCGAAGAAAACAACTAAGGTGAGTTTCTAGGGCCCCTTTTTACTTGTTTTAAACGTTTTGGGGCTGGAAAATGCATGTAAGTATGTTTTTATAAAACTTGGGTTTTATACCCGTATGATTTGAATGTATGAATGTATGTGTTATGTTAAGTTTTGCCTAGAATCATGTGAGCATGTTTAGAACTAGGCATTATGATGTTTGGGATTTGGAATATGAATTAGATACATGTCCAGGTTGCTAATACATCCAACAGGGTGGTCGTATGACCAAATAATTTTTCTAAGTGTGTGAAGAGTCCAATAGGACTCATACGCCCAACAGGGTGGTCGTATGACCAGGTGATTATTCTAAGTGTAGGGTGAAGAGTCCAATAGTGATCATACGCCCAACAGGGTGGTCGTATGACCAGATGATTATTCTAAGTGTAGGGTGAAGAGTCCAATAGTGCTCATACGCCCAACAGGGTGGTCGTATGACCAGATGATTATTCTAAGTGTAGGGTGAAAAGTCCCACAGGGCTCATACGCCCAGCAGTACTCATACGCCCAGGGTTGAAAAATTTTCTAATTGTAGGCTGGTAAGTCCGACAGTGGTGAAACGCCTAACAGGGCTCTTACGCCCAAATACTTAGACTTTTTTATAGATTTCTGTTCTTGGAGTTTGTGCAGTAGGGTTTCACCTGACTGTTGACTAGGACGTTATGGAATGTGAGTGATGATGCTACGTATGATTACGTATGTATGATGCTATGTATGATGATGAATGTATGATGATGAATGTATGATGAGTATGTATGTTCCTTGTAATTGTGTATGCTTATCTTTCCGAAACTTTACGAATAACGAGAATGAACAAATGAAGTATTATGTAACGTAAGGTGAAAGATAATGAAAGAAGAATGATGATGAATACATGCATTAACGAACGAACGAATTATGTCTTGCAAGCATTGAATAACGCGATTGGTCCTTCTCTGTGATTGACCATGGTCATGGTACCTCTACCGCTTACCTCTAGTACCGTGGCATACGTTTTGTTGTTCATATGTTGACTTCGGCCCGGTAGCTAATAACGATCGGGGTGTAGCATATGGTATTGGTACAATCACCTTTCAATGTGCAAGTAGTAACGAATGATGAAGATAATAACGAATATTATCTCTGTGTACGTATGATGTATGAGTATTATGTAACGTAAGGTGAAAGATAATGAAAGAAGAATGATGATGAATACATGCATTAACGAACGAACGAATTATGTCTTGCAAGCATTGAATAACGCGATTGGTCCTTCTCTGTGATTGACCATTGTCATGGTACCCCTACCGCTTACCTCTAGTACCGTGGCATACGTTTTGTTGTTCATATGTTGACTTCGGCCCGGTAGCTAATAACGATCGGGGTGTAGCATATGGTATTGGTACAACTCACCTTTCAATGTGCAAGTAAGTATGAACGGGATTCTTGTCATTTCGACCACAGTAATCATAGCCAAGTGCTATGAAGTGGGTAAAGCCTGACAGAATCCATACGAGAAGTTAAAGATAACGATGTATAACGAATGATGAAGATAATAACGAATATTATCTCTGTGTACGTATGATGTATGAACGCATGCATGAAAGGATACTTTTAAATAAGTAAAAGTATGTTTTATTATAAAACTAGAACTCACTCAGCAACGCTGACTTTTATGTGTTTTCCAGTTGGCAGGTAGTGTTGCTGAGGATGGCACGAGGCGGCTACTCAGCTCTTTTGGGATGGCATTCTTTTGTTAATGTTTTTGTATTGTAATGCAAACAAACAATATTTTGTAATGAGTGTTGTATTACTTTGCAAAAGTATTTATAGTAAATTCAAAGTTTCCGCTGCATGGTTTTTATTAAGTTATATTAAATGTATATTTTATGGGTGATGACGGCCAACTGTGAGGTGCCCGGGAGCGGGGCCTTACATATGAATGGGCTATTCGATTGAACTCAATCGTAAGATTGGACCATGCGAATGAGCCCAATCGGACGATTGAAAGTGACCGACTAGGTCAAACGTGCGAATGGAGGTCAGTTGATCGAAAGGACCATGCGAATGAGTGAATCGTACGACCCAGTTTCAATCGCACGAATGAATCATGCGATTAGTCTCGGTCGTATGTCTTGATTTTGAATCGGCCGAATGAGCAGAGCGAATGAGTCCAGTCGGCCGATTGAACTGAGTCTGGCTATAAATAGCCTCCTTAGTCGATCGCACAAACTCATTCGCCCTAATTCTCAATAGTGTGTCGTTACGCTGCCCGATTTTCTATTGACCCCTAAAACCTTAATATATTCGATTTCTGACGATTTGGAGTTGTTTCACAGGTACGTTGCGGCAAAATGACATCATGAAGTGTGAAATCTGACTCAAAATCAGATCATTGGTGCCCGAACTTTGAACTGAAACAAAAATCAACCAATAGACTACCTTAAACACTTAACATGTTAAAACAAATGTTTTAAGTAGTCTAAGTACATGATTGCGAGTCTAACAAGCCTGATCTTAATGTCTAATTCGTAAAAATGATAAATCTGAGTTTGAAATGGAACAGTTTTCTACGATGCGACTGGTCTCCCTGATGAACTTCAATCGCACGATTGAACGGGGTGACTCACTCAATCATACGAATGAAGAATACGAATGGGTTGATTGTGTCATACGACTGGACTCCAGAATGAATCTCAAAAGGGACGATTCATCCAGTCGACTGAATGAAACATGCGAATGGATTCATTCGGTCGACCGAGTCAATCGCAGGTTCAGTCTCACAAGTCAACTAAATCGCATGACTCATCATCTGAATGAAAGTCGGTCGCATACATGATCAACCAAATTGAAGTTCAGTCGCATATATGTCCAACCGACTGAACCCAGTCGGTTAGTTCAATCGCACAATTGAATCAGTCTGTTTCCAAACTAGTCAAACTCTGTTTTTCAAGTTTATGACATATGTTTGCTATTGATTACAGGAATATGGCTAACATGTGGACTATAAATCCAAAGCACAACATCTGTGCTAACTTGGATTCCACCTCAAGGAATGGAGGAGATTTTTCCGGGATTATAGACTTTTTGAGGAGATCTAGGATTTACCGAGCTATTTCCACACCATGTACACCGTATCAGTCAGTACATCAGGCATTTTGGGAAGGTGCTACAGTGGACAGATCAGTTGAGCCCTACTGCATACGAAGTTCTATCTTCGGTAGGGAGATTGAGATACGTGTTGCTGACATCAGGAGAGTCTTAGGGTTTGATGATGATGAGTCTCACCC
Source organism: Flaveria linearis (assembly GCA_024085815.1). Taxonomy (NCBI): domain Eukaryota; kingdom Viridiplantae; phylum Streptophyta; class Magnoliopsida; order Asterales; family Asteraceae; genus Flaveria; species Flaveria linearis. The sequence goes on from CM044006.1 coordinate 67,799,553, forward strand.
ACTCAAGATCCACCCGCTTACTGTACGTGGATGCTTCTTGAGGATAGGATACTATAGGGATATCACTTCAGGTGTGCTAAACAAGAGCAACCTGAGCCCCCCGTACAAGTACTTGGCGCACGTCATCCTGAAGTGCATTGCTTCACGGAGGGGTGGTTTCGATGACTTATCGGACCAAATTCAGAATGCGTATGTTGCATTAGTCCTCAACCACCCTTTCAGCTTCTCCAACATGATATTTACATACCTGATTGAGAATCTCGAAGCTAAGGGGAAGGAGGGGTTTGTATGTACCCCAGATTCTTACAGCTTATCTTCAACGAGAAGCTGCCCGACCTCCCAAAGGACAAGAGCGATGTTGTGCCTCTTGAGATCATGGATGACACCACCTTGGGAAGGATGAAGGTGTATAGAGGAAAGCAAGTGAAGCCTGCTATGAAGAGACTGATTGGGCATCTGGCCCGGGCTGATTATGTAGCCCCAGGAAGACGCAGGTGGCGTCATGAGGATAGTGATTCTGATTCGGAGATCATTGCTATACCATCAGATGATTCTGATGATGATGACAGCCAGGATGGCGATGAGATGCCCGTTACATCTGGGGGCACCTCCACACATACAGCCCAGCCACCTCCTCACACTGACACTACTACTGTTGGGTTCGTACCTCACTTCAGTCCACCTGATGACGACGAGGACGAGAGTGAGGAAGAGGGGTTGACTCGTAGGCATGGCAGCAAGGTAGTTGCCACTGAGAAAGAAATTAAAGTAGTTGGAGGACAGACAGGGACATCGGGGGCTACACAAACAGAGTCAGATCCCACATACTCCCCTGATGCACCCAATACATAGACTGGTGCCCCGGTGTCTACGGGAAAGAGAAGAAAGACGATGGCAAGACCGCATGGGAAGCGGGGAAAGCGTCTGAGATTCACCACCACCACCTCTACCACAGCTAACCCAGTCCTACATCCACCACACCTCAAACCACCACCACTACTGCACCTCCACCTCACACTTACCCATCCACTACCACCACCACTATACCATCCTCTACAGCCTTTACATCCACTCCCATGTACACCACTGCTACCACAACCACCACCACTCACCAATCCCAACCCTCATCGGTTCCCACTAGCTCAGTTATACCACCCGTTTCCATGGTTGAGCAACTTGCTGCACTGAATAGCATGGTGGTCAAGTTGCTAGCCTCCGACGAGGCTAAGTCTGCTCAGATCTTACAGCTGCAAGCACAGAGTTCTACTCAAACAGCTGAGATTGAGAGATTGAGAGAGCTAACCACTGCACAGACCGATCAGATAACCGGGCTGCTTCAGCATGAGGCAGAGACTGAGGCGAAGTTAGGAAAGCTGGAGGCGGCTCACAAAACTCTGTTGCTGAAGCTGAAAAACACTCAGAGTGAGCCCCTCAAGATTGGAGAAGGTGATGGTGATGAAGGTGATGATGATGATGATGAGGATGATGATGACGAGGATGATGATGAAGCTACTGATGATGAAGGTGATGAAGATTCACAGGACAAAGACGATGATACCGATGAAGGAGACGTTGCTACAGCTCCCTCTGATTCTGAGCAAGAACGAAGAACTAAAAGAAAACAAGATCAGAGGGCCTCTTCTTCTGCTCCGTCTACCTCTCACTCTACAGAAGAACCAGCTCAGATTCAAGGCAAAGTTCAAGATTAGATGTTTATTTATTATTTAAACTTTGTACTTGAAATCTTGTATCAAAGTCTGTTCTATGTATATAAATTAAAGGTTAAATCAACATCTGCTATGTGCTTAATGTATACTTACTTGTACTGTATTTGGTTGTTGAACAGGTTCAGCTAAACAAGTTGATGAGCACGATGTTGTGCCCCTTCGTCAAATCGATTCAAAATTGACGATGATCCTTGACCTACAAGGGATCGTACAACGATCTGTCAGTTACACTGCTGAAGAGGGGGAGATAATACATGACTTAACAGATGAACAGATTGCTGAACTGTTTAGTCTGAATCCTGATGAGCTGGTGAAAGACGCTCCAGAGGTCGACATAGTCAGTGATGATGAATTACAAGACGTCGATGAATTGGAGATTGAGGACATCACTGCAGATGAGTATCCTCAGTATACTAGCACCGAAGGCGAAGTTCTCTCAGATGTGGGGGAAACCTTTGACAGCAATATCTTTGATAAAGTGGAAGAGATGACAACAGCTAAGGCAGCTGCAGAAGAGATTCCTCAGGCAGATGAAGCTGATCGTGCAGCCAAAAAGGAGGAATGGATTGCATGCCTTGAGGAGATGAAGAAACAGCGTGAGCCTACAAAGTCAAATGCCTACACCAAGCTTTACAAGATTAAAAAGCATCAGAAGGTGTCAGGAAAGATTATCAGCTGGGCATACTTTGATGATCTCAAAGCATATGCAGTGAAGAGAGAGAAGGGAATAGAGTATTTCAGATTTCCTCATGATCTGAAAACTCTCCCAGGATTTGAGCTTAATCGTCTAGCCAACTTGAACCTCCTATATGCTGTTCCAGGAAAGATATCAGGATGGTTTGAGCAGGCACTAAAGAAAGAGTACCATACAAGGTGGGTCAACTTTAAACCTCAACAGCCCAGAAGGTTATTTCATAGGACTGAGGTTGACCCCACCTCAGGAAGACCAAAGGTGGTCTTGAGATGGCACCCTCTGCGCACGATGTCACGTATTCCATTGAGGGAGATGCCTCAGGATTTTGCACCCCATTTCAAATGGTGGTATTATGACTGGCAAACTGGTGAAGCCATCATAGTTTTGGAGAAAGAAGGAACGGTCGAGACGATAAGGGTGTTTGATCCGATGTCGCTAACCAACTTGTCTGAGTCTGATGTCTATATCTTATTCAAGTGGCCACTGTTTTTTGATACACAGGATATTATGCAAGCACTACAGTTCCAACATGTTATGCGTATCTGCTTTGCACTAAATATTCATTCTGGGGTCTCGAGAGAAGAAAGGGTGAAAAGATATGAAGAGTTCAAGAAAGAAGTTAAATCTTAGATAGAACTAGGTCCAAGGGGGAGTTTGTTGGTACACATGTCCCTAGTTCTAGTCTAGTGAAATCAAAGGTAATAGACTTCTATCTTGTAACACGTATGTAAGGTTTAATCATTGTAATGAAAACTCTTCAATGAATGTTTGCTTGATTGCGTAATGTCATATCTATTATTATTGTTGGTTGTTATACGTATAATATGATCATGTTATATAGGTTTACAGTTGTGAAACACAGTTCTGAATCATTAAAGGTTCAAGAATGTGTTTGACTAAGAATCTTATTCAGTCGCACGACTGAACCATGCGAATGGTTCAATCGCACGCTTGAACTAGGAGATTGAGTCAATCGCACGGTTGAGTCATCAGACTGACTCAAGCGTAAGAATGAATCAATCGTATTACTCAATCGCACGACTGAGCCAGTCGCAAGGCTCAGTCGCACGAATGAGATCTGTAACCTATAAATACCACTTAATTCGTGGAAAAACATAACACTTCGAATATTCATAACCCTAGTCGACCCAGAGCGCCCTGTTTGTCCATTCCAACTTCACAGAACGTCCTAGATCATTCCTAATCCATTCTTAACGTTTTCTAATCGTTAGGATTGATCTTGATTTCGTTCTCCCTGATTGGATCGCCAATCAAATAGGATTCCGCACTATTTGATCTGGTATAACTTAGAATCAGTTAGTACTCCGTTCGTACATGGTCCTAACAAGTACTAGCATAAATGTTTCAAGCAATCAAATACAAAACACAAGGATGCAATCTAGTTTTCAAATGTTAACAAACCATAGTCTTACAATATGCAAACCGGGGGAAAACCCAAAGAAGATTAGCCTCTCATGTTGTTTGAGGCTTGGAATCCGGGTGATGATCTTGTTTGCAATTCCATATCACTTTGATTTTGCTTGACTTTGTTGATGATGAAAAGCTCCAATTGTCAAAACTTCTCTCTAAATCTTCATGGATGATTGATGGTGATGAAGAAGATTGTTGATGATGAAGAAGATGGTTAATGATGAAGATGATGGTTCTTGGAGACAAAACAAAGTGAGAGGATCATAGCATGATGTAGGATGGTCCTTTTCCCTGATTTTCCTCCCTATTATATGGTCTTTCCAGCTGCAACTTGAAAAGCCCCGTTTAAACAAGTCAAATGAAACAAGTGGGCATTAAAAATCCGATAGGAGAATTGAGAGGGCGTCGGCGACGGGCTATTAGGGCGTCGGCGACGGGCTCCAGAAACAGCAGTTTTTTTCTTTTGTTTGTTTCGCGTATCCGACTGTTCCGGGCTCCATTCCGACATCCCATATGACCCCGGAGTGTACTCTTAATTGTTCAGGCCCTACAAACACAAACCACATCAAAATAGATCATTTGAACTCGAAGTTATGCTATAAATATGCCGTTTTGTGCTTTTAAACCCGAGCTTTTACCCGCGCATCACCAGGGTTTCAAATGATAATGTTACAGGTTTGCCATTGACCTTTCCTACTAGCTCTATTGTCTCCAGTGGGTTATTGCCTAGCTTCTTTTGAAGTGTTGACATCCACTCTACAATTTCCTTCATGTAGATGTCATTGCTCCCATCATTGTTAAAAGTCACATGTTCTTCCCATCCCAATCTGTAAAGCACTCAATAACCCCGAATTTATCAAAATGATCTTGATTAATTTGCCTCTCACGGATCATGAGGGATTGAAGTGATCCTTTAATGTCCCTCATCTTCTTATGATATAGCAAAGGCTGAATTCCTTCTGCAAATGAAGATAACCGTCTACTTTTTCTCCACTTGGGTAATCCATCGTCATCATACACTTCTTCATCTCCAGACGCTTCCTCTTCCTCCATATCAGTGTCTTGATGTTGAAGCAACCGCTTTACCCTTACCTTTTTGTTTATTACCTACCACTAATCCTGCAATCAAACAATAGTTAAGTCACTTAGCAGTAATCAACGTGTATAATAGCTGACGATGTCGCTAGTGATAATCTTTTACATGGTTACTTTACTAGTTGAAAAAGGATTTTAAACCTTAAACAAATATATCAATTCCATCCAAGAAAAGTAACATATAACTTAGTTTGTTTATTGTATTTGTAACATCATAACATGCAATATAACAACATTCCTAACAACATGAACTAAGTGACCAATCTTTATACCAATTCACCTTTGATTATCGACATTAAGCATTCAAGTTTCTCATGGTATATACATAAAACAAGATCATGCAAAAAGGTTTAAATATACTCACACCCACCACTAACCCTTTATCAAAATCTTCCCCACACTTGAGTCATACCACCACATTGACATCAACCATTCATTAATTTCTATAAATGATGTAAAACTTGTGATATATCTCAAAGCAACCTGGTTTTACTAAAATTATGTGATTCATGGTTTCAACAACACAAGACATGCCATATTCCCAATTGATTCATTCAATAATCATGTAAGTCAAGTAAGTACCTTCAATAATAAGTGGAAATCAGCAAATAACATACCTTGTTATTGTTAAAGTGGTGTCTACAGAGAATGATGCAACCTTGACAACAATGTCACCAAAACCCCTAGAATTCTCGAGTCTCTTGTTACTAGATCTCACAAACGATCACGAAATTGGAAAAACTAAACCATGGGTTGTGTTTGTCTCGAGAAATTAAGCAAGATGCATATAAACTTTATGTGCTTTGATGAAGAATTGAAGAAGTTATGAGGTGGAGAAGAACTAGGGTTCTTGAGGATTTTTTTGGGGAAGGTCAGAATAGATGAGATAATGTGATGAAAAATGATGTTATGATGATAGATTTAAGTTAAAACCTGAAGGACATGGTATGATTTGAGGTTGGGTCGGGTTCTAGGTGGTTTTTGCGGGCAACCCGCAATCAGACTCGACAGGCCGTAACTTACGGCCTAAGGCCGTAGGTTACGGCCTCTTCTTGTTGCTGAGGCCGTATGTGGAGACCGTAAGGCAGAGCCTTCGGTCGTCTGGGTGAGCTTAGACCGTAAGTTACGGCCCTAGGCCGTAAGTTACGGCCTTGTTTTCCAAATTTTTCTTTTTTTGGTATTGAAAACTTACTTGATGTAAAAAAAAGACTTAAATAATGATAAAATTTTTGAGTTTAAATAAAATGAAAATATATAAAGTCTTTTTGTTGTTTTGATTCAGAAAACACGGCCACTCCCCCCCCCACTAATTGTGCATTGCCCTCAATCGCACCTATACTTACCTGATAATCCACATACTTCCCCCTGTTGAGAAATATGCCTCCCATGATTGAAAGCAAACACATTATGACGACACATACACAAAAACACAATGAATAACGAAACTATGCTTAAAATTCCTAAACTCACTTTCGTAGGAATCACGGTTGCATTTAGCAGATGCAACAAGCCTTTTAAACCACTCGGTAGGCCCGAGTAGACGAGTTAAGTCTCGTGAGGGTTTCTAGTGAACATACCCACAAAGTTCTTCGAGTTGCCTCTCGGAAAGCGCTAAGTTTTAGGTCTTCAGCCAGACCGTACCTTATATACTAGTGTGTATCATATCGGTGAATCCACAAGGAATTTCACTGCATCCATTTGTACCTTGTTGATATCAGTCGCCTCCAGATATGGTTTCAATCTATGACCATTCACCACAAGCCTTGTATGATCTTTTAGATCTTCAATTTCAATTTCTCCAAAATGGCCAACTCGTGTAACAATGAACGGGCCCGTCCATTTGCTTTTTAGTTTTCCTGGAAAGAATTTAAGTTTGGAATTGTAAAGCCACACTTTTTGATCTACTTCAAAAGATTTTTTTCGGATTTTGGCATCGTGGACACCTTTCATCTTATCTTTATATGCCGATGCACATTCAAAGGCTTCATTCCTTAGTTCTTCCAATTCACATAACTGAAACTTCCTTTCTTTACCTGCAATTTCATAATCCATGTTAACAGCTTTCACCGCCCATAAAGCGCGGTGAGCCAACTCGACCGATAAATGACAACCTTTCCCATAAACTAAGCGATATAGTGTGGTTCCAATAGGCATTTTGAAGGCGGTTCGGTATGCCCATAGAGCATCATTTAAACGTAAAGACCAATCCTTTTAGTCGGTTCTTACCATCTTTTGTAAAATCTCCTTGATTTGCCTATTTGAAACCTCCACCTGACCGCTTGTTTGTGGGTGATATAGCGTTGCGATTTGATGATTTAAGCCATACCGTTTAAGCAACTTCCCAAAGTTAAAATTTTTAAAGTGAGATCCCCCATCACTAATGATCACACGAGGAATACCAAATCATGAGAAAATATTATTTTGCACAAAGTTGCAAACAACAGTATGCTCGTTTGTTTTAGTGGCAATGGCCTCAATCCACTTAGACACATAATCCACCGCCACTAAGACATAATAATTGTCATGTGAATTCGGGAATGGTCCCATGAAATCAATCCCCTAAACGTCGAAAATATCAACTACAAGGATTGGTTTCATGGGCATCTCATCTCGTTTAGAGATACTACCAAGTTATTGACATCTTAAACATTGTTTAGCATAAATTGAAGCATATTTAAAAATCATAGGCCAGAATAAACCACAAGCTAAGATTTTATGTCCGGTCTGTTGACCACTGAAATGTCCTCCACATGCAGATGAATGGGTTAGTGTTAAAACTTCTTGAACTTTCGCTTTTGGCACACATCTCCTAATGATCTGATCAGCACCAATTTTGAAAAGGTCCGGATCATCCCAAATGTAATGTTTTACTTGAGCTACAAATTGTTGTCTTTTCCGTTCGGACCAATGATTTGGAAGTATACCTGCAGCCAAATAGTTAACTATATTAGCAAACCAAGGCAGAGTAGATATGCTAATAAATGCTCATTAGGAAATGTTTCGTTTATCGCTCTAGAATTATCATCTTCCACTACAATTCTGGATAAATGATCGGCCACAACATTCTCACAACCCTTCTTGTCTCTTATCTCCAAATCAAACTCTTGTAACAACAACACCCATCTTATTAGCCTTGTCTTAGCGTCCTTCTTGTCCATCAAATACTTCACCTCACTATGATCTGAGTATATGATGACCTTGCTTCCCCAAATGTAAGACCTGAACTTATCAAGAGCATATACAACTGCAAGTAATTCTTTTTCAGTAGTTGTGTAATTCAGTTGAGCACCATCTAATGTCTTACTAGCATAGTAAATTGCGACGGGTTTCTTGTCCACCCGTTGCCCCAAAACAGCCCCGATTGCAAAATCACTAGCGTCACACATAATCTCAAATGGTAATGACCAATCCGGTGCTTGCAAAATCGGGGCTTCAACCAGTTTCTCTTTAAGTGTTGTAAAAGCCTTTAAGCATTCTTCATCAAAAACAAATGGCACATCCTTTAAAAGTAAGTTATATAACGGTTTGGTAATTGTGCTAAATTCTCTTATAAATCTCCTATAAAATCCAGCATGACCCAAAAATGAACGTATTCCTTTAACATTTGTGGGAGGAGGTAAAGTGAAAATAACTTTGGATTTTGCATGATCAACCTCTATCCCACGTTTAGAAATGACGTGGCCTAAGACAATACCTTCTTGTACCATAAAATGGCTTTTTTCCCAACTTAAAACCAAATTAGTTTCGACGCATCATTTTAGTGCTTTGGTTAATTGAATGAGACAACTATCAAATGATGGGCCAAATATTGAGAAGTCATCCATGAAGATTTCTAAAGACTCCCCCACCACATCTGAAAGATACTCATTATGCACCTTTGAAAAGTAGCTGGGGCATTACAAATACCAAATGGCATTCGCCTAAAAGCGAAAGTACCATAGGGACATGTAAATGTTGTCTTTTGTTGATCATCAGGATGAATTGCAATTTGATTATATCCTGAATAACCATCTAAAAAACAATAAAACTTCTGACCTGCGAGCTTCTCAACTATTTGGTCGATGAAAGGAAGTGGAAAATGATCCTTGGACGTGGATGCATTCAAGTTTCGATAATCAATGCATACCCACCACCCGGTAACGGGTCGGGTGGCCACCTACTCACCTTATTCATCTTTAACGATTTGAATGCCTGACTTCTTAGGCACTGTTTGTGTCGGACTGACCCATGTACTATCAGAAATAGGGTAAACGATTCCAGCATCCAACCATTTTAAAACCTCCTTTTTAACAACTTCCCTCATGTTAGGATTGAGCCTTCTTTGTGTGTCACGTGCTGGTCTTGCATCTGCATCAGTAATAATTATATGCATAACAATTGATGGACTAATACCTTTCAAATCTACAATGGTCCATCCAATTGCTGCTTTGTGCTCTTCTAAGACCTTTAATAATGCTGCCTCTTGATCCAGCTCTAGATCTGATGCAATTATCACCGGTAATGTTTGGTCTTTTCCAAGAAATGCATACTTCAAGTGTTTTGGCAACTCCTTAAGTTCGACAGTTGGAGGACTTGCTAGGGATGGCTTCAACTTTGAATCAATGTGCTCAGGTAGAGGTTCCACATGATGAGTCCATAGTGGTCTATCTCCTTGAATTGCCAAGACCTCAAGTTGCTTTTCTTCTTCTGCTAACTGTTGCACATATTCAGCATCTTTCCTGTCACATAAAAAACACGTCTCCTTGGTGTTACCCTTATTTTCATGAGGATCACACGCGTCAATAATATCCGCCATAAAGCATTCATTACTAACATGAGAATTAGATGTATTTTCATAAACATTAACCCTTAATTTACGGTTCCCAAATGTCATATCGACTGTTCCATTACGACAATTAATTTGAGCATTTGCGGTTGCTAAGAATGGTCGACCAAGAATGACATTAAATTGTTCATTGTTATCAATAGCTACATAATCAAGAACCAAGAAATCCACAGGGTAATAAAAATCCTCCACCTTTACAATGACATTTAGGGGAGTTTGAGGGTAAGGTAGGCCAAAACCACAGTGGTGTCGGCTTTTTGAAGGGGACCAAAGTCATATTGGTCATACAAACTCCCGAGTAGGATACTAACACTGGCTCTAAGATCCAGCAGAGCCCTAGCCATTTTAAAATCACCCACTTGAATAGGAGTAATAGGCGCCCCTGGATCCCGAAGCTTTGGTGGAAGAGCACCTGATAGGATGGCACTCACATTTGCTGGTACATTAAGTTTCTTAGGAAACTTATGGTTTCTTTTCTGAGTACACATATCCTTTAGGTATTTTGCATAAGCAGAAACCTGTTTGATTGCATCTAAAAGAGGTAAATTGATTTTAACTTGTTTGAAAACTTCCCACATTTCTTCTTGTTGTGGGCCTCTTTTATTAATAGATGAACCTTTTACCAGATCAGTTAAGGCTGCCGGATAAGGAATGGTATTAGCCTCCACACCTTTATCCTTGTTTTCTTTTAGTTTGTCATTTAAAACCATTTTAGTGTTTTCTGAAAAAGTTACTTTCTTTACGGATTTAGACACTACAGGTTCGTGCTCATCATCACTATTCACACTTTCATCAACATCTTCCACCATGCCTTCTACAAAAGATGGTGGTGATGCAACTTTGTTATCATATATCTTACCATTACATTGAGTACTTACCTGATTGACATGATGCTTTGCTTTGGAACCTTGATGTTGTGGATTTACTGTTGTATCGCTTGGTAACTTGCCCGGATCTTTTCTGATTTGAGCTACATTTTGTGCTAATTGTCACACTTGCTTGTTCAATGCTTCATATGCTTTATCTCTTATTTTATTTTCCTTTTTGTTTTCCTTCATCATATTCATAAGTGTATCCAACTTGGAGTTTATAGATTCATCATTACTAGACTCTCCCGATTGAGTACCTTGGTGGGTCTTAGATGAGCTACCTTGTTGACCTCCTTGATTGTAACTACCTTGGTTATCGGAATTTCTTTGATAATTACCTTGATAGTTCCCTTGTTGGTGATTTTGATAAGATTGATTACCTTGGTTAGATCCTTGAAAGTTCGGATTCATTTGATTGGCAGCGTTTCCATACCTAAAATTAGGATGGTTCCTTAATCCGGGATGGTACGTGTTAGAGTTTATATCAAACTGCTTCCTTTCTCCATATATTTGATTCACCTCCTCGTGTGATCCCAAAAACAATGGACAATCCATACTTGAATACCCCAATTCTCCACATTCATTACACACATCAAATCCAACCGATGCTACATCCTTTGTAGTTTGTCCCCCCCCCTTCCTAGCTTGGCCAATTGTCTCTCTACGGATGCAATCCTTTCTTTAGTCTCATAATCAATGGTGGTTGGCCTTATTGGAGCGGGTTTTGACCTTCTACTAGCCGAGGCTTGAGCCTTGGAATTTTTACACATTCTTTCGAGGAACTCCCAATCCATATCTTCATGATTAGACAAGAATGTACCATTACTTGTGGAATACAAATACTTCCTCTCCTCCGGTGTTAATCCATCTGAAAATGTCTTAATCAACTCCCACCTTTCAATACCATGATGAGGACACATGCGGATCAACTCTTTAAATCTTGTAAATGCCTCATGAAATTGTTCACCTATTTGTTGTTGAAACGATCGAATGGCATCTCTAGCATCACTAGTCTTTCCCATAGAATAGTATTCATCAAGAAAAACTCTTTGCATCTCTTGCCATGTATGAATACTGTTATCAGGTAATGTGAGAAACCATTGCTTGGCTCTATCTTTCAAAGTGAATTGAAACAATCTCAATCTCACTTCATCTTATGTAATGTGATTTCCACCAATAGTACTACATATTGCATCAAATTCAGCAAGATGCACATATGGTTCTTCTGATGCAGTACCTCTAAACGTAGGAATAATAGTGAGATAGTGAGGACGTACATCAAAAGATCCTCCTCTATGATTCGGGGGTGCAATAGGATTTGGATTTTCAGAAATAGTCGGTCTAAAATGACTATCCACACCTTGTACTGGAGCTCTCTGAGGTCTTCTTTGTTGGTTGACATTGTTATTAACTCTACCTAGTTGATGATTGATAGGTGGTGCATTCCACCCATATTGATCATTCCCCCAATTATTGTTTCCATTATATCCATCATCTCCCCCAAAATTCCTATTTCCAGAATCATAATTTGCATCATTATACGGATCATCGTTATTATTCCACTCATCCTCATAATCTTCATCACCCGTGTGCACACTATGCATGCTCATATGATCAAAGTCATTTTCTTGATTGCGGTTGTTTTGGTTCAGGTTGTTGTTGGGTGGTTGATTTAGGTTGTTTTGGTTCCGGTTGTTGTTAGGTGGTAGGGGTGGATTTAGATTTTGATTTGGGTTATTAGGGTTTACGGGTAGGTTTTGGTTTGGAACTACGTTCCCTTCTTGTGGAGCATTCACTGATTCCATCGTGGGGGGGGATTTAGATTTTGATTTGGGTTATTAGGGTTTACGGGTAGGTTTTGGTTTGGAGCTACGTTCCCTTCTTGTGGAGCATTCACTGATTCCATCTCTATAGATTGAGATGAACTAGAAGCTGCTTGGTCGATCGCACGAGAAATAGGAGGTACTGGAATTTCTACTCGATGTAAAATGCGATATTCTCTTGCTGATCTTCTAATCTCCGGATCAAATACGAGTGGTGATTTCCTACCCGAATACCGAGTATGCATGCAACCTGTCACCTGCACACTAAAAAGAAAACACCAAGCGTAACAACAAAGAGAGAAAGCAAATAAACACACTTTATAGTAAAAAAACACAAGTAATCAAACAAAACAACTAGAAAAATCAATTAAACTAAACACCAAGCGCACAGTCTTCCCGGCTACGGCGCCAAAATTTGATCGTTGTCGAAGACCCGATCAAATAAGAAGATAACTTACTTGTTTTATGATTCCTAAATACCTTAACTAGTTAGGGTAAGTAGGGTGTCGATCACACGAGGAGTCCGTGGATGATGTCACGCGTAATTGATTCAAAAACTAATTACTTACTATTGTCACTGGACTACAATTTAGAGATGAATGAAATTAACTTAAAAACGTTCAGTTTATGAAAAAAAAACTTGGATTTGGTTTAGAACTATGAGATGCAAGAATCACCATTGGGATTCAGGAGTGTAATTGAATACACGGCTTATGTTTACCTCGTCTTGAAGTCACATAGACATAACTTGTTTATCACATATGTTGAAAGGTAATTACCAACTTGATAACTGATTGTGTAAATTAACTAGTAAACTAACTAATGCCACAATCTAGAAACTTTATTTGTAATCACCAATTAATGATAATAATCTAATTACTACTTAGTGGTTAACAATGTAAAACTGATAACTTGATGGGCAATAATCAAATCCACTAGCACGAATCTTTAGCCAACACATGATTCAAAACACATAAACGAAGAAAAGTGATAAAACAATTAAAGTTTATGTCTTAGCAAGGTAAAAGCACAAGCACGCATAATCTAATCACAAACCGTCCACCCGGAGATGATCATGAGTGGTTTAGCCTTGCATATTCATCATAATCTCTTCAATCTTCAATTTTTGCATATGGACCCTTGATTTCTTGATGATTAGAGAGGGTTTCAATGGCTCAAAAAGATCCTAAAAATTCATTCTTGGGGCTGGAGGCAGAAGTCCTTTCGAAACCCTAATGTTAGGGCTTTTATATGATTCAAATTTCAAGACCCTCCGTCACAATACGCAAGAGGCCGTAAGTTACGGCCTTAGGCCGTAAGTTACGGCCTCCAAATTTTGTTGATGGTCTTCTTCGTTTTCAGCACGTGTCAAGCACTAACCTTCATGTCTTCGATTTCCTTTATGAATAGTGTCATTAAACTCCATTGGATCTACATTTCCCAAAGCGTAACAAAGTAATACCGTTCGACATATAAAGTATATTAAAAATGGAATATTAACTATGCCACGTGCATGAATATTAACCCATCATCATGGACGTCAGCGTTGAGCGAAAGTGGGTCACCTAAAATTGTTGTGTGCATAAAACGGTTGTACACTGTGCCTAAGAGGTACTGATAGCTACAATGACCTCCTCTCATCCACCATCCTTGGTATTTAGTGTGTTTGTGTGTGTGTGTGTCTATATATATATATATATATATATATATATATATATATATATATATATATATATATATATATATATATATATAATGTGTGTGTTTTCATTATTAGTAGCTAGAATGGGTCTCGTGCCATGCAACGGGTAGTACAACACGTAATTTTTTAAATAAAAAATCAATAGGAGTATAGCAACACTACACTCATATTAGAAAAAGTACATGTTTGTTTTTGTGGGGTAAATTATTGGGGTAACTTTGTAGAATAGTAACAAAGTTTTTAAATTATCCTAATTAGGTCACTCACTCATAAACTTTTTTGTTCCAGTCAGGTCACTAATATTTATTTTGAAGTTTCAATCCTATGTATTTAACTTGAATAGCAGGTAAAAAATTTAAAAAGATTAAGTTTGGGTGGGTGATGGTGGTCGAAGATCATGGGGCGGAGATGGACGGGTCATAAGTGATGGAGTCGAAAGTGATGGGATGTTTGGGTGGGTTGCAGATGAGGGGGCGGGGATTTGGTGGGTCGAAGATGTTTGTGGCGGCGATGGTGGGGGGGACAGTGATGGTGTAGTCAGAGGTGGTCAAAGGTGGAAGGAGAGGGGTGCTCGAAGGTGGAGCTGAGGAGGAGAAGGGTGGTCGATGGTGCAGGTGGAGGGAGATGGTTAGAAAAACATTACCTGCTAATCAGGTTAATTACATAAGATTAAAACATCAAACGAAAGTTAAATGACCTGATTGAAACAGTTAGAAAAATAAGTGACCTGATTGGAACACTATTAAAACTTGATTACTATTTCGTAAAATTTTTCCTAAATTATTTAATAACTATTGATGTATGAGAATTTAATAATCATTTAGATGCACTACTAGAAAAACTGTAATAGATTGCGCGTCATCTTTGGGGTCAGATGACACGCAAATGCGTGTCAAGGAAGGGCTAGTCATAAATGATCGATGACACGCATTCGCGCGTCATCTGTTTATGACGCGCAAAAGATGACGCGCATTTTATGACGCGCAAAAGATGACGCGCATTTTATGACGCGCAAAAGATGACGGGCAATGCGCGTCAAGGAAGGGGTAGTCATAAATGACTAGATGACGCACATGCGCGTGTCATCTATGAAATTTTTATGACGTGCAATAGATGACGTGCATTAATAAAATTAGCTGCATTTTTTAATTTTTTAATTTTTAAAAAATTTACCTGTTGTTTTCTAAAACAAATTGTCGAATAACACTAAAAGCAAAATCCATTTAAATACCAACAAAGTTTACAAAAGTTATTAATTAACAACTACAAAGCATAAAACAAGTCCAAATTCAATTAGTACCAATACTAATACAAGTCCAATACCAATACTAACACAAGTCCAAATATATCATTTCAGGCCTACATATAAATGAAATTCGATACGTAGCGCGCCCAGTTTTCACGAACTTCATCCAAATCACCATCGGTGTATTCATCTTTACCTCCTCCAACCTAAGACAAAACCAATTTCATCAAATTAAACTTGTCAATTTTGACCCAAAAACCGCTTTGTGTAAAACACTTATAATTTACTTGACTAGTTTATTAATATCAACTACAAGGCAACAATAATGGTAATTTACTTATAAAAAACTCATACAAAGATAATTATATTCAATAATACCAACTACAAAGCAACAAATGGTAAATATAAGGGGTAGTCAATGATCAGCTTACATTGTTATTGATTAATATTTCAAGCCCGTTATCTACTATTTATTTCATGAACTTCAACACATAATATCCACATTCGGTACTTCCTGGCTGACGTGGACACTATAAGGAGTAGTCAAAGATCAGCTTAATAAAGTTAAGTAAAGGTGCAAATTCAAATAAAAATTAAGTGCTCACTGTAGAATTGACCCATTTGAGTTTAGTTTGTCTCTTCTTGGTATCGCTTTGTGCAGTATATAAGCCCATTGTCCTACAAAAAAGTTGATCATGTCAATTAAGAAATATATATAACATGAAGTTTTAATAACTTGTATTACGTACGCATTAATACCCAAAACTTAAAAGCGAGTGTTACTCTAAAAATTAGATAGTGGCAAAGCATAATCAAACGCTGCCTCTAAACTTAAACTCATTTCTCGTTACCTGAGAGCTTTATAGAATGAAGGAATACATTAGGGCACGTAGTATTCTGTATGCGTTTCAACAGCAAAATCATCAACTACTAGCATATACACGCGTCGACGGTGATAGTGTGGTGGTCGCGTCGGGCGGTGGAAGGTCGGGTGGTGTGTGGTGGTCGCGTCGGCGGTGGCCGGTCGTGTGGTGTGAAGGGGCCGGCCGATGGGGTGTAGCTACTAGCTAGGGATTTAGAAGCGGGGGTTTTGAAATATAATTGAGAGTCGCGTGCGGGTATAGTAGTGATATAACCTATAAAAAATTTTAAAAAATGACACACTAAGATGACACGCAAAAATGCGTGTCATCCTTTCTAAGAAAATTTTGAAAGATGACAAATAATTTATGATACGCGTAAATGCGCGTTATCTGTTTTCGCGCGTCATCTTTTATGCGTCATCTTTTGCGCGTCATCTTTTGCGCGTCATCTATTAACAATTTTCTAGTAGTGATGGGAGATGCAATACATACCCACTTCTGTACTTGTCATACCTCACCACTTAAATATTAATTTTAGAATTTGTCATACTTCTTATTTATTTGTAAATAGTTTTTTTTCTAGGTTATAAAATAATAAATGTAATAGTTATTTGATAAAACAATCTTTCAGTTCTTATACTTAATCATGTTTGGTATTTAAATTTAAATATATGTTCGTTTACAAAATAAAAGACAATTAATAAGCAAAAAAAGCAATATTAATCTAAATTTATATATGACTCGACAAATACATATATAAATAATGAATTCAACTAGCATCAAATCTTTGTGCGTTGCGACATGTAACTAAAGCCTTTACGTAAAACAACATTAGAGCAAGAGCATTGACGATGCTTGAAATTCCATGTAAAAACCAGCGTGTTTAGAATTTCACAATGAGACGTTGATAAAAATAAGAATGTAAAAATATGTATGTAACTTCAACTATTACAACAAGTACAGTAATAATGGTATAAAACTTATATAAAAAGTGAACTGGTTAAAAAGTTTATGTCACAACTTCAAGAAAAATTAGCCTACCTTAATCGTAGTGACGTGATAACATTCTATGTTTATAAAAGAAAATAAAAACTAAAAAATCATGACATTAAGATCTGATATTTTTAAAAATAAAAAACATTAAAAATCATACATATAAATATTAATTAAAAAGGAGTTTATTTAATAAAACACAAAAAAATAATAAAGAAAGAAAGAAAATATATGCCCAAACATTGAACAAAGCAAGCTTATTATATGATATCAGTTTTAAAAATAATCATAATATATAATTATCATTATGGTATTTAATTTCAAAATGAAATATTATATTGTAGCATAATATCTTTTATTAATATATTATTGGGTTTAAATAAATATAAAGTATTATGCCGGTGCTTAATTGTTTTATTATACTAAAGTTCATATCAAATTAACTTTTAAAAGATCATATCTATAAAAAATAATAAAACATGTATTTATAAAGATATAAGTCCTGTAGAAAATTACTGTAAGTTATCTCGAGAGTTTAAAAAATTTAAAATCTTGAATTTATGGATGTTGGAAAGAGCAAATAATATTGTTATAAAATATTCATGATAAAAGATAAAAAAAAAGAAAACAAAACAAAAGTGTTAAATTGTATTTATCTTAAGTTTAAATGAAAGGTATAACAAGTAATAATATATGAGATGAGAATATATATCATATGGGGGTATGTATAGAAACACCCTTAAGAATTCGTGAAGAAAATGAGTGTACAAGTCAACGATTGTAATCATATAATTAACATGTGTGTAATATTTAATTACACGGCCTCAGTAATTGTGTTTTAAAACTAAGAAACATAAGGAATGTAACTTGTTAAAAAAAAGAGTAAATTACGCTTTTCGTCACTGTGGTTTGGTGGTTATAACCATTTTCATCCAATAGTTTAAAAACGCCCTATTTAACCACTATGGTTTAAGATTGTCACAATTAAGTCCAGAACACTAACGGCCATCCATTTTTTTCTGTTAAGTAGATGTAAAAAGACAAATTTACCCTTGGTCTTATATGTAAATACATAATTCTCAAAGCTTCAGATCTCTAGTTCTACTGTTGTTGACGAAGATGATGACTAGAGGAACAACGATTGTGCTCCGATCATTGAGCACACGTTTACTCTCAACCGCTGCCAGAAACGGGACGGTGATCGGAGTGATGAGAACCACCGCCGGCGGCGTCGGATTTGAGAGGGCGGTGGCGACTTGGTGGATTAAGACGTCTCCGGTGGCCGGTGCTCGCCGTGCGAGTACGGTGGCGTTTAGGGAGAAGGAACAGCAGGATCATGAGAAGGAGACGGTGGCTGGTGGTGGCGCAACTGGTGGCGCTACCGCCGGTGGCGGGAAAGGTAAAGAGGTGGTGAGTTATTGGGGAGTGCAGCAGTCTAAAATCACTCTGATTGCCTACTGATATCTTCTTTCAGGTGAAGTTAATTTGACGAAATTGTTGTATATGATTGTGCTTTAGGGTTATAATTTCATGTTGATCGTTATGCAAAATTGATTTCTTTAAATTGGTACGATAATCAATAGTTTATTACGATGCTCAATATGATTGTGCTGATACTCGGATTGATCATGACAGAGGCGATACGGATGTCGAGCAATGATGCTTGAAACAGTCGCTGCAATTCCTGGAATGGTGGGAGGAATGCTTCTTCACTGTAAATCTTTGAGGCGTTTCGAGCACAGTGGTGGGTGGATCAAAGCTCTGTTAGAAGAAGCTGAGAATGAAAGAATGCACCTAATGACTTTCATGGAGGTTGCTAAGCCGAAGTGGTATGAGCGTGCTCTTGTTTTCGCGGTTCAAGGGATATTCTTCAACGCCTACTTTCTTGCATACCTTGCTTCGCCTAAGCTAGCTCACCTGGCCGCCTACGAGCCCAACCTCCACCGCCCCAAATTCCCACCTCCCGGCGGGTACCGACTGAACCCCGATTACGTCATCAAACGAGTGACGTACGATGAAACCCTAGGCCGAGCCCCCACCGTACCTGATCTACCTGGATCACTTTCGGCGTGAGATCGTGTTGGCGATTCGAGGGTTGAATCTGAGAAAGGAGAGTGATATATATATATATATAGATATATAGATATGTGTGTGTATTACAGTAACAGTTTTAGTCCAAGGATATTTTGGTCTTTCTCTAAAAAATTAACGGAGAAATTGGATGGAGTTAACGGTTTGGACTTAATTGTGACAAATCTTAAACTATAGTGGTTAAATAGGGCGTTTTTAAACTATTGGATGAAAATGGTTATAACCACCAAACCACAGGGACGAAAAGCGTAATTTACTCTAAAAAAAATTTATCTATTTGTCTTTACGGATTAAGGTTTATGATATAAGTCATCAATGTTTTTATTACGTAAAACCCGATGTACATACTTAGAAATTGTGCTTTATGTTTTCCGTTCGTCAAAAACCTAAAACAAACACATATTTTAACCGAATACTTGAGTCTTATAGTAGGTTAATTGATGTGTCTGCAAACCAAATACGTTATGTAAAAGCGGTTGTCATGCCAAAACAACAACATTAACACATTTAATTATTGCACGGCTAACCGCCTTTTCACCGCCATCTCTCTGTATTCCTCTCTCTCTCTCTCTCTCTAAACTAACATATATATATATATATATAGACACACAAAGAGGAACGGCCAATGTGCGTAATCTATCGCACATGGACGAGCACAACAGCCGGCAATCGTCTTCTTTGAAGCTTCACTGGCCTCTATATTTGTATTCCTCCCTCTCCCCCTCTCTCTCTCTCACTCACTCTCTAGAAACATGTATATATAAAAGAAATAATCATCAGACGCTAAACATGAAAAGTAAAATTAAAAGTTTAGTGACCAAAACATGAATAGAAAAAAATTATATATAATATTACTCCCGGTGAGTGTAACCACCTTGAAGATTGATGCCTGCCGTTGGATCTGTCTGAAATAAAATCACAGCCGTATTGTCACACCCTCGCTTAGAGCGGAAACACGAGGATGCGACGGACGGGATCGTCATAACACTTGGCATAAATACAGAGATATAATACATGCAAACTTCTCGTGTCATGACGTCCCCCGACACAATGGTGACTTGTGTCGTGGTTAGTCAGTTCCACGACTATCATAGTCTTATTGATTCTAAATCCAAAACACACTTAGTTCACAAATGAATACAAATGATATACATTACAAATGTAAATCTAATGAATTCCTGAGGGTCTCTGCTAAGGCATCAGCACTAGTTATCCTCTTTGATTATGTTCACCTGAAAAGATATGCTCAAAAATGTCAACACATAATGTTGGTGAGTTCCGCAGGTTTAAATTTAAAACATTTGATGCTGTATAGAATTTGATATGGAATCATACTGCAAGCACAAACCACATAACATGTGTTTAAAGACAACCAAACCTAATGACGTTATGCATATAAATCTGACGGAATATTCACCCATGGCCTGATTGCTGGCAGCTGTAGTCGGTAACTCACAAGTTAAACCGATCTGTCGAGGGTGGGGGTGTCAACCCAGTAGTACTACCAATACCTAACCGTTGGTTCCCAAACCCGGGAATT
This sequence comes from Flaveria linearis, assembly GCA_024085815.1. NCBI lineage: Eukaryota > Viridiplantae > Streptophyta > Magnoliopsida > Asterales > Asteraceae > Flaveria > Flaveria linearis. The sequence goes on from CM044006.1 coordinate 67,820,452, forward strand.
AATGGTTGTAAGAATCATAGAATAACACCATGTATGCATGCGAAACAGTATTACATTGATTCCAAGTATGAAAACAAAATATACAGTGTACAGCATTAAAAACGGGTGAGCATACTTTTCCCCCATTGATTGAAAACATTGAAAACTTGTATAAACATAAAAAGGGGCCACGAAACTCACCTTGAATTGATGTAATGTATATGAACAAGAACTTCAAAGAATTAAGCAATGCACGATCAGCACGATCAATACATATTATTAATTGTAACTAAGTCTTTAAAATGTGTTTATTGTGAATAAATATATTTGGTAAGATTCGGGTTGGTTTGGTTTAACACGTGACACGTACACAAATGAATGTATATATGTTTACAAGATTAAGTTTGAAATTAACGTTAAATCAGGATTAGAATTATGGGGTTTTTAATAGGTATTAAGTTTTCAAAGTATTTATTTGCATTTTGATTCCATTAGGAGGATTTCATAAGTGTATTTATATATTTTTGGAATTAAATATAAAAATGATGTGGTTTAATTATATAATTTATAATTATCCAAAGATAATTACAAATAAGGATAATCACAATTATAGTATTTTGATTAATAATAAGGTATTAATCTATACCTTTAGTTAAAATATATTTTACAAGAAATAACCCACAATTTTATTTGTAAATAATTTGTGAATTCATAAAATATATTTAAAGATGATATAGCGTTTATCTTATAGAAATAATTATTTATAATATTTATAAATAATATTTATATAATTTTTATGATTTTCATGATTATTTCATAGTTAAACTTGATTTAGAATTTATTTTATAAAAATAAGTATTTTTAATATTTTTAAATAATATTTTATAAAAATCTATTAAAGTTTTTTAGATAAAATAAATTTACAAAAAATTATTTTGTAAGATTTAAAATAAGGAAAATTAATAAAATTTATTTTTATAATTTTTAGAAATTTTTCCATATTTTTAAAATATTTATAAAGCTTTAAAAAAAATAAAAACAATGAAAAGGAGGTTGCCGGGTTCGAACCCGGGACCTCACACCCACACACACAGCCCAAACCAGTGAGCCATAGCCCAATCCGCGAATAGACACGGTTTAAATTAATTTTAAACATAGTTTCAGAAATCCCCAAATTCGTATAAACCCTAGAAACCAAATCGTTCAAATTGATCACCCAAACGTTTATGATAGTGTATGGATTCATGGGGCTTTTGTTCCCCATGATAAATCGAGTATAAAGATGTGTTCAATTACCTGATTTGATTCATTTTGATGGTATGAACAGATAAGAACAAGCCGCGGCAAAGGAAGAATCGAATGGTGATCTAAGGTTGATGAAATTCAAATTGTTTGCACAGAAAGCTTCTAATGATATCAATAACCAAAAGCCCTATGTTATTTGTTAGTTATAAGGCTCGGAAGGTGACTGTTGATCGAGTTGCAGGTCGAAACAGAGGTGATGATCGAATTAGGTGATTGAATGTGTTTCTGGTGCAATTGAAGTCGTATACAGATTAGTTACATTTATAGTAGTGTTTAGGCTGGATTAATTCAATTATCATTGTGTTTTCAGTGCGATTTGAAACCTGTAAAGGTACCGACAACCACGTGGGTCGGTTTGGGATCGATCGCACTCAGTTTTATTCGATTTTTGTGGGTGTCCAGTTCAAATCATGCATGTGAAAGTGTCGATGGTTTTTAATTTGGTTAAAATCGGATGAATTTGGTGTATTTGGCTTGCCGGAGAGCCGCCGGAGGGTGGCCGGATCCGGTGCCGGAATTGCGGGGTGTATTTGGCTTGCCGGAGAGCCGCCGGAGGGTGGCCGGATCCGGTGCCGGAATTGCGGGGGTGAGGAGGGGCCGGTTGTGTAAATTTATAATTACACTTTCAGTCCCTGCGGTTTGAATTTATTTATTTTTAGTTTTTAAACTTCTTTTAAAGTTTCGAAAATTGCAATCTTAACCCCCTGGACTTTATTATTACTATTATTATTATTATTATCCTTATTATTATTATTCTTATTCTTATTATTATTATTACTATTGTTATAATTATTATTAGTATCTTTATTATTATAATTATTATGATTATTGGAATTTAAATTAAATTTAATTTTAAATAAATAATAAATAAATCAATAAATAAATAAATAAATGAATAAATGAATAAGTAAATAATTAAATAAATAGATAAATAAATAGATAATTATATAAATACAAATAAATTTTATACGAGATGTTACAGTCTCCCCTATTTCAGGAAATTTCGTCCCGAAATTTATTCATAAGGAGGCTGAAATGAAAAGATGAGGGTTCAAAGTGTTATTAGTGTAACGTTGATACAAGTATTGTGTTTGTTAAGATTAAAGATTAACTTTAGTATGAGGAAAATCGTTGTAATGGGTTTTCAGCATAAGTGTGGTTTTGAGGGAAAGACATTCAGAAAGATTACTAGAGGTTGTTATGTGGGGTTCAAAGATGGTCCAAGAAATGACACAATAATAGGAATTGCATTGATCAACGAAGATAGCGTTCACGATTGGATTAAAATTTAAATAATTCAGGATATTACTGATAAAGGCAAACACAAGTAGCTTTCCAAGTACGGCTTACACACGCGGTTCATCAAACCCATAACACAGCTGAGAACATTCGTGTGGCTAGGAAGCCATGAACACAAATTGGTAATGTCTTTATTTGACAGGAAGATTGTTTAGGAAGCTATCATTATGCAATCAGGTTTTAATGATAACTCAAAATGAAAGTTGATAAGTAAGGAATAAATGATTTGATGTAGCTAGATCGAGTCAAAACATGAAGATAAAGGGAAAGAAATCGATTTAAGAATTTAAGTGCTCCAAGCTTGGAATCAAAATCAACTTAGAGCGATCGGGTCTTCTTTCAAGTTCAGAGATCATGCTTTGGCTTGATAGATCGAAACATTAACATTGTTTCACCCTTCAAGTTACTTCATCCTTCTCGTTACTTGATTATAACCATGGTAAGTTGAAGATCAAGAGTTGAGATTTAGTCATCAAGGTATGGAACTCATGCTTATCTTGATAATAACAAGAAAACAATCGAAGATTGACGTTTGTCACCAAAGTACTGGTTCCAATCCTATTTTAGTGAGATCATGTCATTTGTGAAATGTAAGTTCCAATGAGAATAATTGAAGTCAATCCTCAAGATTAGGAAGTCACCCTAATCCAAAGGATGAAATTTCACAAACAATTGGAAACCATTTATCAAAGCGGATAGAGATCCATCAAAGTAAGGGAATCTCCCCTGCTTTGGATGAGATAGAATCATTTAGGAGGTATGAACGTTCTGGATGAGATAGAATCATTTAGGAGGTACGAACGTTCTTAGTCATAGGTTGACTTGCAAACTCTTGCATCTCTCATGGTGCAAGCGGTACGAAGTTTGATTTAACGGCGAAAGGAAATTAATATCAATTAGAAATTCGGAATATTTCAAGTTACCTCAGTGTAACAAAGGAAAGATCATGCTTACAAGCTTAAGATCAAAGTTCGAGATAGCAGAATTTGTTATGATGGTGTTCAAATCTTGGATGGTTTAAATCGGGAAGACGAAATCAAGGACGAAAATGATTTGACATCACAATGAGATGTGAACATTCGATTCACAATCGAAGGGAATACATGGACTTCTCAAGATATGAGGTCAGCCATAACCTTAATGGAGACACACGTACTTATAAGTAGTAACAAGGTTATAATTAGTTTATTCGATTATTGAGGTGAGTGATCACTTATAAAATATTCAATTAACAAAGCATCCCGAGATGTAGGAATTCCACCTACAGCATTGCATGTTCTTAGTTATAGGACATATTCTTAAGAGGATTTGAGAACCGTAAGTAACGGTTTAAAGTTTTTGAAGGCCATTCGGTGTTTAGGAAAGTGTTCTCGATGCTTTCGAACCACTGTAGTAATCCGGTAGCTCCTTCGGTTCCACTGAACTTTGTGGGGTTACAAGAACTGAAATGCTTGTAGGTACAAGCACGTGGAGGGTTAGGACAAACAGAGATTTGAGCAGGGTTCGCGCCTTGATTCAGATGAGTTAGGAGGGTTGGTATGACCGCAGCAACCTCACGTGCCACAATAGCAGTAACCTTACGGCCAGAGTTTTCAGATCGGGATCGTTTTTGACGAGTAGACATTTTGAAATATCATTAAGATATTTTATGAGAATTGGGCAATACGAGCTATATAACATGAAAACAACTATCGGGAATTTGGCATAATAATAATGAGATGTTCCGTGTGTAATCGTTTGCTTCGTAAATCAAAGCGAGTATGTTGACTAACCAAAGTTTTAAGTCAACCACATCTTTGTTGAAGACATGCGTTCTGATAAGCAGATACTTATCCCACTCTTCCAACATTGCATGTATTGGGTGGTAAGGCACAGACTTTGTCGAGATTTTGAAAACCACGAATAACGAGTCAAAGCTCATTTTGAAAAGTATTTGATTTAGGCACGTAATGCCTTGACTATAATTTAAGATTTGTGTGTGCTTTGATAGGAATCAAAGTATAAAAAGAATCACATATGGTTCTACTTATCAAGTTCCAATAATCCATGCTTCGGTCCATCAAGATCATTATGTAGCCTAGTTTAAGCACATTCTTAGTATACCGGTGATGCTTATATATAGGGTTCCCCGCAGCGTTCCCACCACATCCACGATATACCTTAAATGACGCTTAAACTGGTTACATAACATCCTAATTTTCCTTAGCATCATCCTAAAGAATAACGTAATGTAAGTTTAATAAGAGCCACCGCAACTACACTTATGTATAGGCGGTTTTACCAGTTATAAATGGCTACAGTCAAACCTATACATCGGTTCCACACGGGAATTGATGGATGTAAAGAAAACATTCCCAAAGTGTAAATAGTTTAATGTGACGTAGCAAGATCCATAAAGCGCATACGTATAGTTTATATGACGTAGCAAGATCCACAAAGCGCATACGTATAAGTTTATATGGCGTAGCAAGATCCACAAAGCGCATACGTATAGATTACAACCAAACCAATCCTTAGGTCCCATTACTGGAACTAATGGTTGTAATGGATGCTCGGCAAAGAAGAACCACAAAGTAGACCCACAAAGAAGAACCACACCGCCGAAAGCATCCAAGATCAATAGCATTCACAAGTAATCATCATACAACACTTAGCATCAAGTATTAGCACATAATAGAGTATAGCCACCAAGTAACATATAAGGTAGCAACATAGCATAGAGTTAAGAGTCATAATAGCATCATGCCTCAGACAATCAGGATCATCACGTAGCCCAGTTTAAACACATTCTTGGTATACCAAGGATGCTTATATATAGGGTTCCCCGCAGCGTTCCCACCACATCCGTGGTATACCTAGAATGATGCCTAAACCAGTTACGTGACATCCGTTTATCCTTAGCATAAGGTCAATATGATTGGAAATACCATGAAGGCTTTAAGTAGGACAGGACTTGAGTAAGTGTTGATAATGTTTGATTGCCTTCAACAAGGACTTATAATGTTTGATTGCCTTCAACAAGGACTTACAATGTTTGATTGCCTTCAACAAGGACTTACAATGTTTGATTGCCTTCAACAAGGACTTACAATGTTTGATTGCCTTCAACAAGGACTTACAATGTTTGATTGCCTTCAAGAAGGACTTACACTGTTTGATTGCCTTCAACAAGGACTTACAATGTTTGATTGCCTTCAACAAGGACTTACAATGTTTGATTGCCTTCAACAAGGACTTACAATGTTTGATTGCCTTCAACAAGGACTTACAATGTTTGATTGCCTTCAACAAGGACTTACTAGAATTATGACCCTAGCACCCTAGGGTATAGAATAGAAACGTGTGATACCCATGATCGTTACCTCATGGTAAGATTAACCAGACTTCTCATGCATGGTGAATTGCAATTACGTGTGCACCCGTAATGGTAATTTACCTTGCATGGTCACCCTAGCTCCACTTACCCCAAGTTAACATCATAGTATTATCTAGATTCATCAAGCACAAATCATGTAATGTCCTTATGTCCATGAGCCAATAGTATTCCAATAATAGCATGTAATAGCAAGTAAGCATATAAGCACATTATGTCTAATGATAACTGCATATCCGTCATACTTTCAGGATTTCAGTCATAACCTGATAGGGTCGGATTCAATATCCGAGATCAACGCTACGTGTGATCACCGAAGTTCCCTAATAATGTGATGTTGTGCGCGTACAAGCGTAAAGTTTTTAGTATAAAAGTATCCCATGGAGAAAGACTGAGAGTAATAATGTCTTCCCCGAATGTTCAGATAACACGTGTACATGTATAAAATCAGGTATGTAGGAACATACTTGTAGATTATTAGGTATATAGGAATATACCTGTATATTAAGTTCATAGACTTAATATATTTGACCCATTTGCCTTGTAGGCCTGTGTATTGACCATAGTTTATCACTCATCCCAGAAATCCCCAGGTAAGCATACCAGGTCTCGTAATGAGATATATGCGATATGCTTGCCTTAGCCCGAGGGCCTTTTACCAGGAAATCCAGAATACAGGTGTCTATGTGTCACACAAATCATGAAAGACATTTAGGTAAAATCAAATGCACACAATCCCTAGCATGCATTCTATATGAAGGTTCTTAGGTTATAGTCTAGGTCGAATTCTCCACCTAAATCTCTATAACCAAGGCTCTGATACCAATCTGTCATACCCTCGCTTAGAGCGGAAACACGAGGATGCGACGGACGGGATCGTCATAACACTTGGCATAAATACAAAGATATAATACATGCAAACTTCTCGTGTCATGACGTCCCCCGACATAATGGTGACTTGTGTCGTGGTTAGTCAGTTCCACGACTATCATAGTCTTATTGATTCTAAATCCAAACACACTTAGTTCACAAATGAATACAATGATATACATTACAAATGTAAATCTAATGAATTCCTGAGGGTCTCTGCTAAGGCATCAGCACTAGTTATCCTCTTTGATTATGTTCACCTGAAAAGATATGCTCAAAAATGTCAACACATAATGTTGGTGAGTTCCGCAGGTTTAAATTTAAAACATTTGATGCTGTATAGAATTTGAATCATATGCAAGCACAAACCACATAACTAAAGTGACGTTATGATATAAATCTGACGGAATATATTCACCCATGGCCTGATTGCTGGCAGCTGTAGTCGGTAACTCACAAGTTAAACCGATCTGTCGAGGGTGGGGGTGTCAACCCAGTAGTACTACCAATACCTAACCGTTGGTTCCCAAACCCGGGAATTAATGGTTGTAAGAATCATAGAATAACACCATGTATGCATGCGAAACAGTATCACATTGATTCCAAGTATGAAAACAAAATATACAGTGTACAGCATTGAAAACGGGTGAGCATACTTTCCCCCATTGATTGAAAACATTGAAAACTTGTATAAACATAAAAAGGGGCCACGAAACTCACCTTGAATTGATGTAATGTATATGAACAAGAACTTCAAAGAATTAAGCATTGCACGATCAAGCACGATCAATACCTATTATTAATTGTAACTAAGTCTTTAAAATATGTTTATTGCGATTAAATATATTTGGTAAGATTCGGGTTGGTTTGGTTTAACACGTGACACGTACACAAATGAATGTATATATGTTTACAAGATTAAGTTTGAAATTAACGTTAAATCAAGGATTAGAATTATGGGGTTTTTAATAGGTATTAAGTTTTCAAAGTATTTATTTGCATTTTGATTCCATTAGGAGGATTTCATAAGTGTATTTATATATTTTTGGAATTAAATATAAAAATGATGTGGTTTAATTATATAATTTATAATTATCCAAAGATAATTACAAATAAGGATAATCACAATTATAGTATTTTGATTAATAATAAGGTATTAATCTATACATTTAGTTAAAATATATTTTACAAGAAATAACCCACAATTTTATTTGTAAATAATTTGTGAATTCATAAAATATATTTAAAGATGATATAGCGTTTATCTTATAGAAATAATTATTTATAATATTTATAAATAATATTTATATAATTTTCATGATTTCCATGATTATTTCATAGTTAAACTTGATTTAGAATTTATTTTATAAAAATAAGTATTTTTAATATTTTTAAATAATATTTTATAAAAATCTATTAAAGTTTTTTTAGATAAAATAAATTTACAAAAAATTATTTTGTAAGATTTAAAATAAGGAAAATTAATAAAATTTATTTTATAATTTTTAGAAATTTTTCCATATTTTTAAAGTATTTATAAAGCTTTAAAAAAATAAAAACAATGAAAAGGAGGTTGTCGGGTTCGAACCCGGGACCTCACACCCACACACACACAGCCCAAACCAGTGAGCCATAGCCCAATCCGCGAATAGACACGGGTTAAATTAATTTTAAACATAGTTTCAGAAATCCCCAAATTCGTATAAACCCTAGAAACCAAATCGTTCAAATTGATCACCCAACGTTTATGATAGTGTATGGATTCATGGGGCTTTTGTTCCCCATGATAAATCGAGTATAAAGATGTGTTCAATTACCTGATTTGATTCATTTTGATGGTATGAACAGATAAGAACAAGCCGCGGCAAAGGAAGAATCGAATGGTGATCTAAGGTTGATGAAATTCAAATTGTTTGCACAGAAAGCTTCTAATGATATCAATGACCAAAAGCCCTATGTTATTTGTTAGTTATAAGGCTCGGAAGGTGACTGTTGATCGAGTTGCAGGTCGAAACAGAGGTGATGATCGAATTAGGTGATTGAATGTGTTTCTGGTGCAATTGAAGTCGTATACAGATTATTTACATTTATAGTAGTGTTTAGGCTGGATTAATTCGATTCATTGTGTTTTCAGTGCGATTTGAAACCTGTAAAGGTACCGACAACCACGTGGGTCGGTTTGGGATCGATCGCACTCAGTTTTATTCGATTTTTGTGGGTGTCCAGTTCGAATCATGCATGTGAAAGTGTCGATGGTTTTTAATTTGGTTAAAATCGGATGAATTTGGTGTATTTGGCTTGCCGGAGAGCCGCCGGAGGGTGGCCGGATCCGGTGCCGGAATTGCGGGGGTGAGGAGGGGCCGGTTGTGTAAATTTATAATTACACTTTCAGTCCCTGCGGTTTGATTTATTTATTTTTAGTTTTTAAACTTCTTTTAAAGTTTCGAAAATTGCAATCTTAACCCCCTGGACTTTATTATTACTATTATTATTATTATCCTTATTATTATTATTCTTATTCTTATTATTATTATTACTATTGTTATAATTATTATTAGTATCTTTATTATTATAATTATTATGATTATTGGAATTTAAATTAAATTTAATTTTAAATAAATAATAAATAAATCAATAAATAAATAAATAAATGAATAAATGAATAAGTAAATAATTAAATAAATAGATAAATAAATAGATAATTATATATATACAAATAAAATTTATACGAGATGTTACAGTCTCCCCTACTTCAGGAAATTTCGTCCCGAAATTTATTCATAAGGAGGCTGAAATGAAAAGATGAGGGTTCAAAGTGTTATTAGTGTAACGTTGATACAAGTATTGTGTTTGTTAAGATTAAAGATTAACTTTAGTATGAGGAAAATCGTTGTAATGGGTTTTCAGCATAAGTGTGGTTTTGAGGGAAAGACATTCAGAAAGATTACTAGAGGTTGTTATGTGGGGTTCAAAGATGGTCCAAGAAATGACACAATAATAGGAATTGCATTGATCAACGAAGATAGCGTTCACGATTGGATTAAAATTTAAATAATTCAGGATATTACTGATAAAGGCAAACACAAGTAGCTTTCCAAGTACGGCTTACACACGCGGTTCATCAAACCCATAACACAGCTGAGAACATTCGTGTGGCTAGGAAGCCATGAACACAAATTGGTAATGTCTTTATTTGACAGGAAGATTGTTTAGGAAGCTATCATTATGCAATCAGGTTTTAATGATAACTCAAAATGAAAGTTGATAAGTAAGGAATAAATGATTTGATGTAGCTAGATCGAGTCAAAACATGAAGATAAAGGGAAAGAAATCGATTTAAGAATTTAAGTGCTCCAAGCTTGGAATCAAAATCAACTTAGAGTGATCGGGTCTTCTTTCAAGTTCAGAGATCATGCTTTGGCTTGATAGATCGAAACATTAACATTGTTTCACCCTTCAAGTTACTTCATCCTTCTCGTTACTTGATTATAGCCATGGTAAGTTGAAGATCAAGAGTTGAGATTTAGTCATCAAGGTATGGAACTCATGCTTATCTTGATAATAACAAGAAAACAATCGAAGATTGACGTTTGTCACCAAAGTACTGGTTCCAATCCTATTTTGGTGAGATCATGTCATTTGTGAAATGTAAGTTCCAATGAGAATAATTGAAGTCAATCCTCAAGATAAGGAAGTCACCCTAATCCAAAGGATGAAATTTCACAAACAATTGGAAACCATTTATCAAAGCGGATAGAGATCCATCAAAGTAAGGGAATCTCCCCTGCTTTGGATGAGATAGAATCATTTAGGAGGTACGAACGTTCTTAGTCATAGGTTGACTTGCAAACTCTTGCATCTCTCATGGTGCAAGCGGTACGAAGTTTGATTTAACGGCGAAAGGAAATTAATATCAATTAGAAATTCGGAATATTTCAAGTTACTCAGTGTAACAAAGGAAAGATCATGCTTACAAGCTTAAGATCAAAGTTCGAGATAGCAGAATTTGTTATGATGGTGTTCAAATCTTGGATGGTTTAAATCGGGAAGACGAAATCAAGGACGAAAATGATTTGACATCACAATGAGATGTGAACATTCGATTCACAATCGAAGGGAATACATGGACTTCTCAAGATATGAGGTCAGCCATAACCTTAATGGAGACACACGTACTTATAAGTAGTAACAAGGTTATAATTAGTTTATTCGATTATTGAGGTGAGTGATCACTTATAAAATATTCAATTAACAAAGCATCCCGAGATGTAGGAATTCCACCTACAGCATTGCATGTTCTTAGTTATAGGACATATTCTTAAGAGGATTTGAGAACCGTAAGTAACGGTTTAAAGTTTTTGAAGGCCATTCGGTGTTTAGGAAAGTGTTCTCGATGCTTTCGAACCACTGTAGTAATCCGGTAGCTCCTTCGGTTCCACTGAACTTTGTGGGGTTACAAGAACTGAAATGCTTGTAGGTACAAGCACGTGGAGGGTTAGGATAAACAGAGATTTGAGCAGGGTTCGCGCCTTGATTCAGATGAGTTAGGAGGGTTGGTATGACCGCAGCAACCTCACGTGCCACAATAGCAGTAACCTTACGGCCAGAGTTTCCAGATCGGGATCGTTTTTGACGAGTAGACATTTTGAAATATCATTAAGATATTTTATGAGAATTGGGCAATACGAGCTATACAACATGAAAACAACTATCGGGAATTTGGCATAATAATAATGAGATGTTCCGTGTGTAATCGTTTGCTTCGTAAATCAAAGCTAGTATGTTGACTAACCAAAGTTTTAAGTCAACCACATCTTTGTTGAAGACATGCGTTCCGATAAGCAGATACTTATCCCACTCTTCCAACATTGCATGTATTGGGTGGTAAGGCACAGACTTTGTCGAGATTTTGAAAACCACGAATAACGAGTCAAAGCTCATTTTGAAAAGTATTTGATTTAGGCACGTAATGCCTTGACTATAATTTAAGATTTGTGTGTGCTTTGATAGGAATCAAAGTATAAAAAGAATCACATATGGTTCTACTTATCAAGTTCTAATAATCCATGCTTCGGTCCATCAAGATCATTATGTAGCCTAGTTTAAGCACATTCTTAGTATACCGGTGATGCTTATATATAGGGTTCCCCACAGCGTTCCGACCACATCCACGATATACCTTAAATGACGCTTAAACTGGTTACATAACATCCTAATTTTCCTTAGCATCATCCTAAAGAATAACGTAATGTAAGTTTAATAAGAGCCACCGCAACTACACTTATGTATAGGCGGTTTTACCAGTTATAAATGGCTACAGTCAAACCTATACATCGGTTCCACACGGGAATTGATGGATGTAAAGAAAACATTCCCAAAGTGTAAATAGTTTAATGTGACGTAGCAAGATCCACAAAGCGCATACGTATAGTTTATATGACGTAGCAAGATCCACAAAGCGCATACGTATAAGTTTATATGACGTAGCAAGATCCACAAAGCGCATACGTATAGATTACAACCAAACCAATCCTTAGGTCCCATTACTGGAACTAGTGGTTGTAATGGATGCTCGGCAAAGAAGAACCACAAAGTAGACCCACAAAGAAGAACCACACCGCCGAAAGCATCCAAGATCAATAGCATTCACAAGTAATCATCATACAACACTTAGCATCAAGTATTAGCACATAATAGAGTATAGCCACCAAGTAACATATAAGGTAGCAACATAGCATAGAGTTAAGAGTCATAATAGCATCATGCCTCAGACAATCAGGATCATCACGTAGCCCAGTTTAAACACATTCTTGGTATACCAAGGATGCTTATATATAGGGTTCCCCGCAGCGTTCCCACCACATCCGTGGTATACCTAGAACGATGCCTAAACCAGTTACGTGACATCCATTTATCCTTAGCATAAGGTCAATATGATTGGAAATACCATGAAGGCTTTAAGTAGGACAGGACTTGAGTAAGTGTTGATAATGTTTGATTGCCTTCAACAAGGACTTATAATGTTTGATTGCCTTCAACAAGGACTTACAATGTTTGATTGCCTTTAACAAGGACTTACAATGTTTGATTGCCTTCAACAAGGACTTACAATGTTTGATTGCCTTCAACAAGGACTTACAATGTTTGATTGCCTTCAACAAGGACTTACAATGTTTGATTGCCTTCAACAAGGACTTACAATGTTTGATTGCCTTCAACAAGGACTTACAATGTTTGATTGCCTTCAATAAGGACTTACAATGTTTGATTGCCTTCAACAAGGACTTACAATGTTTGATTGCCTTCAACAAGGACTTACTAGAATTATGACCCTAGCACCCTAGGGTATAGAATAGAAACGTGTGATACCCATGATCGTTACCTCATGGTAAGATTAACCAGACTTCTCATGCATGGTGAATTGCAATTACGTGTGCACCCGTAATGGTAATTTACCTTGCATGGTCACCCTAGCTCCACTTACCCCAAGTTAACATCATAGTATTATCTAGATTCATCAAGCACAAATCATGTAATGTCCTTATGTCCATGAGCCAATAGTATTCCAATAATAGCATGTAATAGCAAGTAAGCATATAAGCACATTATGTCTAATGATAACTGCATATCCGTCATACTTTCAGGATTTCAGTCATAACCATGATAGGGTCGGATTCAATATCCGAGATCAACGCTACGTGTGATCACCGAAGTTCCCTAATAATGTGATGTTGTGCGCATACAAGCGTAAAGTTTTTAGTATAAAAGTATCCCATGGAGAAAGACTGAGAGTAATAATGTCTTCCCCGGGATGTTCAGATAACACGTGTACATGTATAAAATCAGGTATGTAGGAACATACTTGTAGATTATTAGGTATATAGGAATATACCTGTATATTAAGTTCATAGACTTAATATATTTGACCCATTTGCCTTGTAGACCTGTGTATTGACCATAGTTTATCACTCATCCCAGAAATCCCCAGGTAAGCATACCAGGTCTCGTAATGAGATATATGCGATATGCTTGCCTTAGCCCGAGGGCCTTTTGCCAGGAAATCCAGAATACAGGTGTCTATGTGTCACACAAATCATGAAAGACATTTAGGTAAAATCAAATGCACACAATCCCTAGCATGCATTCTATATGAAGGTTCTTAGGTTATAGTCTAGGTCGAATTCTCCACCTAAATCTCTATAACCAAGGCTCTGATACCAATCTGTCACACCCTCGCTTAGAGCGGAAACACGAGGATGCGACGGACGGGATCGTCATAACACTTGGCATAAATACAGAGATATAATACATGCAAACTTCTCGTGTCATGACGTCCCCCGACACAATGGTGACTTGTGTCGTGGTTAGTCAGTTCCACGACTATCATAGTCTTATTGATTCTAAATCCAAAACATACTTAGTTCACAAATGAATACAAATGATATACATTACAAATGTAAATCTAATGAATTCCTGAGGGTCTCTGCTAAGGCATCAGCACTAGTTATCCTCTTTGATTATGTTCACCTGAAAAGATATGCTCAAAAATGTCAACACATAATGTTGGTGAGTTCCGCAGGTTTAAATTTAAAACATTTGATGCTGTATAGAATTTGATATGGAATCATACTGCAAGCACAAACCACATAACATGTGTTTAAAGACAACCAAACCTAATGACGTTATGCATATAAATCTGACGGAATATATTCACCCATGGCCTGATTGCTGGCAGCTGTAGTCGGTAACTCACAAGTTAAACCGATCTGTCGAGGATGGGGGTGTCAACCCAGTAGTACTACCAATACCTAACCGTTGGTTCCCAAACCCGGGAATTAATGGTTGTAAGAATCATAGAATAACACCATGTATGCATGCAAAACAGTATCACATTGATTCCAAGTACGAAAACAAAATATACAGTGTACAGCATTGAAAACGGGTGAGCATACTTTCCCCCATTGATTGAAAACATTGAAAACTTGTATAAACATAAAAAGGAGCCACGAAACTCACCTTGAATTGATGTAATGTATATGAACAAGAACTTCAAAGAATTAAGCAATGCACGATCAAGCACGATCAATACCTATTATTAATTGTAACTAAGTCTTTAAAATGTGTTTATTGCGAATAAATATATTGGTAAGATTCGGGTTGGTTTGGTTTAACACGTGACACGTACACAAATGAATGTATATATGTTTACAAGATTAAGTTTGAAATTAACGTTAAATCAAGGATTAGAATTATGGGGTTTTTAATAGGTATTAAGTTTTCAAAGTATTTATTTGCATTTTGATTCCATTAGGAGGATTTCATAAGTGTATTTATATATTTTTGGAATTAAATATAAAAATGATGTGGTTTAATTATATAATTTATAATTATCCAAAGATAATTACAAATAAGGATAATCACAATTATAGTATTTTGATTAATAATAAGGTATTAATCTATACATTTAGTTAAAATATATTTTACAAGAAATAACCCACAATTTTATTTGTAAATAATTTGTGAATTCATAAAATATATTTAAAGATGATATAGCGTTTATCTTATAGAAATAATTATTTATAATATTTATAAATAATATTTATATAATTTTCATGATTTTTATGATTATTTCATAGTTAAACTTGATTTAGAATTTATTTTATAAAAATAAGTATTTTTAATATTTTTAAATAATATTTTATAAAAATCTATTAAAGTTTTTTAGATAAAATAAATTTACAGAAAATTATTTTGTAAGATTTAAAATAAGGAAAATTAATAAAATTTATTTTTATAATTTTTAAAAATTTTTCCATATTTTTAAAGTATTTATAAAGCTTTAAAAAAAATAAAAACAATGAAAAGGAGGTTGCCGGGTTCGAACCCGGGACCTCACACCCACACACACACAGCCCAAACCAGTGAGCCATAGCCCAATCCGCGAATAGACACGGGTTAAATTAATTTTAAACATAGTTTCAGAAATCCCCAAATTCGTATAAACCCTAGAAACCAAATCGTTCAAATTGATCACCCAAACGTTTATGATAGTGTATGGATTCATGGGGCTTTTGTTCCCCATGATAAATCGAGTATAAAGATGTGTTCAATTACCTGATTTGATTCATTTTGATGGTATGAACAGATAAGAACAAGCCGCGGCAAAGGAAGAATCGAATGGTGATCTAAGGTTGATGAAATTCAAATTGTTTGCACAGAAAGCTTCTAATGATATCAATGACCAAAAGCCCTATGTTATTTGTTAGTTATAAGGCTCGGAAGGTGACTGTTGATCGAGTTGCAGGTCGAAACAGAGGTGATGATCGAATTAGGTGATTGAATGTGTTTCTGGTGCAATTGAAGTCGTATACAGATTAGTTACATTTATAGTAGTGTTTAGGCTGGATTAATTCGATTATCATTGTGTTTTCAGTGCGATTTGAAACCTGTAAAGGTACCGACAACCACGTGGGTCGGTTTGGGATCGATCGCACTCAGTTTTATTCGATTTTTGTGGGTGTCCAGTTCGAATCATGCATGTGAAAGTGTCGATGGTTTTTAATTTGGTTAAAATCGGATGAATTTGGTGTATTTGGCTTGCCGGAGAGCCGCCGGAGGGTGGCCGGATCCGGTGCCGGAATTGCGGGGGTGAGGAGGGGCCGGTTGGGTAAATTTATAATTACACTTTCAGTCCCTGCGGTTTGAATTTATTTATTTTTAGTTTTTAAACTTCTTTTAAAGTTTCGAAAATTGCAATCTTAACCCCTGGACTTTATTATTACTATTATTATTATTATCCTTATTATTATTATTCTTATTCTTATTATTATTATTACTATTGTTATAATTATTATTAGTATCTTTATTATTATAATTATTATGATTATTGGAATTTAAATTAAATTTAATTTTAAATAAATAATAAATAAATCAATAAATAAATAAATAAATGAATAAATGAATTAGTAAATAATTAAATAAATAGATAAATAAATAGATAATTATATAAATACAAATAAAATTTATACGAGATGTTACACGTATAAACTCGGCAGTTACGCCGGTTACGGACCAGTTACAAGCAGTTTTGGAAAAATCGGCGGTTCCTTCTTCCCCGCTCCTTCTTTCTCCTTTTCCTCCCCACGTTCCCTACGCTCGCCGATAACCTCCAGATCAATATATATACACAAACATCAGTCCATAATTCGTCTATTTGATGATTTTCGCTTCAAGATCGCAGAGACAATGATTCTTTGTGTGGATGGGTTTTGAAGACGATCTAAATATGTTTAGCACTTGGTGGATTGTTGATCTTGGACTCTACTGTTCGATCAAGAGCCTTCAACCATTGTTCTAAAAAGGATTCAAGAAGCATGTAACATCACGTATTTTACGTTAATTAAAAACTAACGTCGTTTAATCTTGTAAGGACTATTGTCGGGAATTATGAAACTTATGGGTTATTTATGCTTATCTTTTAATTGTCATTAATCTTTAACATATAAAAGTTAATAATCAAGCTATTAAATCATAATAATTGTAACCATAATAATAAATAACACTAATAATAATAATAATAATAATAATAATAATAATAATAATAATAATAATAATAATAATAATAATAATAATAATAATAATAATAATAACAATGATAATATTCTAAACAGGTGTTAACCTTGTAAATAAATAAAAAAAATAACATAAGCTTTATTATGATAAACTTGTAATTAATTAGTTTGATAAAGCTTTCAAACTTCAGGGACCAAACCGTAATTTAATTTAAACTAAAACTAAAGTTTTTGAATCAATTAAATAGAAAACTAAACCACAGGGACCTAATTGTAATTTCCCTAAACTTACAAAACCCACCTCCCCTCTCTCTCCTCCATCACGTTTTTCCGGCCGCCGGCCGGTGGATCTCCGGCGCGGCGCCGGCGAGGCCAAAACGGTCGATTCTCAAGCCGTTTTTACTCTTAAAACTGTCCTGATTGATTTGTGAACCCATTTCAAACCGAATGAACGCATTAATTCGACTTTAATCAAGGTAATGATGGTCTTAATGGTGAAACCGAATTAACAATCAAACACAAACACCAATCGACTGAAACGTATACAATCGGGTGCATTCATACGAATTAATACCATCATATGGATGCTCTAAAACTGTAAACAATCTCCATTTCGTCCAAATCACACTGGATCATCGATTAAACATCCGGGAAGTATCGGACCTGCAACTGAGTCGAACACCAACTTTGGCACCCTTTAACCCAAATTTTCTAGAGGGCTTTCGATCATCATCATCATTAGGAGCCTCTGGTGCAACGAATTTGTGTATAATCACCTATATCTCGTGAAATCAAAATACCACATCCGCAACCTAACTCGAACCCAAAACCCATCGATTTCATCATGTTATCAGGTAATAAAGACCTCTATAAACTCGTTTTTACTTGGGGATTAAAAGCCCCAAGATCAATTTCCTTAACATTGTTTGATTTGGTGCTCAATTGGGATCAAATCGAATCTAGGGTTCTTGGCAATTTGGGGGTTTCCCGGGAATTACGATTTAAACAATATTTTGGGGCTTTAAAACACAAGTATGGGCTTTGGCCCACTGGTTAAGTCATAAGCAGAAGGGACAGGAGGTCCCAGGTTCGAACCCGGGCCCCTGCTCCCTTATTTTTAAAATTATTTTTGAGTCTATTTTTATTACAAAAAGTTCTAAAATATTATTAATTTAATATAAAAATTATTCTTTAACAAATAAATGAATAAAATTATTTTATTGTAATTTTTCCAGCCTTTTAATTTAATAAGACTTTTTATTGTCACATTGGAAATTATAATAAAATTGTTATAATATACATACATACATATATATATATATATTCTCGTTAATCTTTTTTGTAATTAATCCATCTAAACCCTCAAAAATATCAAATTTAGTAAATCTTTTATTTTTTTATCTTTTTTATATTTAAAATGTACACTTATTGTAATTAATGGAATTGTTATAATCATTCAGACATACCAAATTATTATTTATTAAAAAGTAAATAATAACCACTTGGTAATAAAAGTTTAACTTTTATTAATAGAGATTATCATCAATATTCTAATTTAATTATTTAAATTAATAAATTGTATCCATTTAATGATGTAAGAATCATGAGATAAATGGTTTATAACTATAACATGATAATAATCATGAATAACTTAATACGACATTTCGTTTAGGTGAACGTTAGCGAATCCTCGGCGTTATATACAAGACTTTTATTATTTGTCATCCTTATTACCATGTGAGTATTTCCATACCCCTTTTTCTTATTTTCACACTTTGGGGTGAAACATGTTAACTTATATCATTGCACTTATGAACTTATTCGAGACTTGTAAACTTTATGGCAATTTACTTAAAGTTGTGGTTAGTTGAACTTTTGTGGTTATCATTAACTATTGCTAGCCCACCGAAGTCATAAATCTATGGGACAGACAACCTATTTGGTGCTAAAGTCGATGAACTGCCGACTCCTAGGAGCCGTATGCTTGTGCACTAGCGAACCAAATACACTTAGCTTATCGTATATACTTTTAACGTATAAGACTTGTAAAACTTTGTCGAGGTTTGATTGTTGCATTGTTCATAACATCCCTAATCACTTTATTCACTAATTTACAACTTGAATTGCCATCTTTTATATACTTATGTATTGAAAACTATGGAATGCTCACCAACATGTTTATGTTGACTTTTTATTTTTAATATGTTTCAGGAATAACCCAAGTATGCGTTCTACTCTTTGAAGCTTATCTCACTTAGGACTGGACTTAGAGAAATAAACAATGATCTTGTTACTTTCAACCTTGTATTCATGATGTATCTTTGTTTGAGACTTATGTTTGTAATGTTACCTTTAAAACTTATGAATAATATATTTGGATTTAATAATAGCGTTATGTGGCTGTGAACGATCTTAACTCTCACATCTCGACGTTTCCGCCGTCAAGGTTGGGGTGTGACAAAGCAAAAATTAGGTATTTTACTAATGAATTACAAGCCCTAAAATTAATCATTCAGCTTCTTATTTGATCACTGATTGAGAGATGAATAAGAGAACGATCTCTAGCTTGCGAAGCCATCACCGTTGAGGCTAGTCGGACTGTTAAACGCAATGCAGACTTTAGTGGTGGGTCGTCTTCAAATCTTTAATAGAGGCTCGATATCTTGGTTTTTTGTTTTGAGAATCTAATTTCATTTTGATTCTGAAAGTTGGATTGAGTTCTTTTAGTTTCGTTTGATTGTTTCTTTGTTTCCTTTTTAATCTGTCAATGGGGAACATAAATGGTAGAGAAAGTGAGGGCGGCGGTGATGGCGTAGCACCTCCTCAATTGGCAACGATATGACTTCTTAAGACGTTTATTATGAGTGCTCATGCCGGTGATGATGGTGATTTCATGGGTCACTTTTGACTCTCCTCCAAGCCCTAGGGCTTCTATGTCTCCATTGATGTTCACTCATGAGGTGAGCTTTTAGTTTTTATTTTGATTTTATGGTTCTCTATCATTTTTACCGTCTTTGATGATTAAACATCCATTATTATGATTTAATTTTATGATATTATAATAGCAATGGTATAACAGACCGGTGTTCTTTAAAATTGGTTGATTAGCTTCATAATGTGGTTGATTTTTGTAAAATGTCTGCAATTTCTTTAATTTTATGCTAATTGATCTTATTTGGTTTAATGTACAATTATTAGCACCTGCACATTATAGAGATACTTTCATACCCAAAAGTATGGAATGGTGCTTAATCCTGACTAGAATGTTATACATAACTGCCTCAATGGATAAGTTAGAGTATTTTTTTTCTTCAATTTTGTACCCTAAACATCCTTATATACAACATTTCCTCATCCTTTATATAAATGTTATATGTATTGAAATAGAAGTGGTGATTTCAACCTATTTGACCCGTTCAAACGTAAACAAAAAACTTGCACTAATGATTAACATTGAACCACCTAAAAAGCTCATTTTTTTGGTTTTTGTAAAGGATATTAAGAAGGATCAAGAGATTTTGATGAGAACAAGGGCTTCAAGAGTGGAAAATCTTGGTCACATTATTATTATGAAAGTTTAACAAACTCAAATAAGGTATGATGTATATAAATTTTGTAGTCTAATTGACTCATGACTCAAGACAATTTTAACAAGAGATACAGGGTATTTGAATTTGTGATCACTTTCTAATATTGATTAAGATACTTCTATTGAAAGTTATCTAACAATTTTGAAGTCAAAAAATCATTATTGATGAAAAAGAAGAGAGGAATTACCCATCTGCTTATGCTTTTCTTTGTCACCATAGATTATTGTTGCTCCATTGTCATAATGGGTCAAAATTTGGTATTTTGGTTAAAGGGTTTTTTCTTTTTTGTTTTACACATTGGTTAATTTAGGCTATCAGGTTTCTCATTTTCTTTATATTTTATAGCTAGCTATGCAAATATGCTACATCTTGGTATCCTGGTCGTACTCCCTTGGTTAAGAACCCAAAGGCAGCTGCAAATCATATGCTCGTAGTGCTAGCTGTAAGACAACTACTTCTCTGTTTTTTAGGTGTGAAGTTATACTACTATTAATTTTTCATATATTATGATTTTTACTTGTACAGATCTGTGCATATTCGTGACATTTTTGTGATGAACTTGCTCATTTAGCTACTTCTATTTAAGAGCTACAAATTGAATTTTCAGCCTATTTTGGTTGTTCACGGGTAATAAAGCTCAAGCTTCACAAAAAGGTTCGACTTCATTAAGGTATGTAGAGGCTAATTGTATGCAACTTCATGCTTAATTTCTCTATAATAACTTCTCTCTATATGAAATGAAGCATAGTTTCTGTTGTTCAACTTAAGTTGTGAGCTAACTTGAGTTATATGGGCTTTTATTTACCACTATAAGTTTTAGCATGGCTTTTTTAATATGGGCTTGTGTGAAATTTATATTTTTATAGTTTAAAGTTTTGGTTTTTAGAAAATTATCAATTAAAAGATTTTTGACTTTGTTCTTTGACTTTTACCATGCCCACTTTGTAGATATACATGGGTATGCAACCCACACATATGGGTCCTATCACTATGTGTGTTAAAATATTTTTTGTAGTACTAAGGTTGGAGACAAATAGAATGAAACTACAATTTAAATGATATTACATTGTTTTACCCAAAACTGGGATGAGTATAAATTAAGCAATGTGGATACTTGATGACATGCGGACCTACTTATATCTAGAAACTCAATTAATCTAGCAATATTGTATGTAATGTTCACTTTATCTTTGGCTTCTACTTGCAGTTTTGATAGTATTCGAACCAATACGGGGTTTGGCTAACTAGCACCAAAATCTGTAATGAGGGATTACATATGCTGATATTATACCGTTACCCCAACTCATTACCTAGCATGTCTATCTTGCACCTATATACATTGCATCGACATAAAGTTCTCGTGTTATCATATTCATAAGGATTTTGTTTTCACAGGTTCGTTCATTGCAAGAAATTGCAAGAAGGTTTATAGTGTGATCATATACACAAAAACCTTGATTGTGGATTGACTACTTGGAGTTACGCAAATTTGTATGAAAGTACTATTATTAGTATTGAAACTTGATCACGAGTAATAAGAAAAGATTTTGCAGACCTGAGAGATGTTGAAAGCTAGAAAAATAAGGCGACAACATGTTTATTTAAATCTTTCTCTTTAATTACCAGGTTCTTGATAATCTTTAATGCAACCCTATTTATTTCAAAAATCAAGTTTCACCATGGATGCAATTTTGGGTAAAAAGCAACAAGACATGCGAACTGCAACATTGAGCTGGTTGCAAGCGAGTCTAAGTTATGTTACAAGTAAAAAACTTATTTTAAGTGAAAACATAATCGGTTGGGTTGTCCTGTTAAAATTAACAATTTACTTTATAAGAATGTTGTCTCAATACATGTGTTTAAATGAGTTGTGCATATACTTTTTCGTTTAAATGTAAAGAAAAAGAAGTGTTATTACGATATTAAAGTACCCGACCACCGGACGGGTATAAAACTAGTTTATTTATTATGGCTATTAATTATAGAGCAATGCCGATCAAAACACCATCAAACGATGGAATTCCTTAATTTGCAAATTGTATCATAATCAATAACAATAATTAACGAAAGAGTTGGAGAGAAGTGACTTGGTAAGCGATGAGGATGAGGTATGACAGTAGAGAGTGGCAGAAACAATGAGGAACGATGAGGGGGAGGGTTTTGGCATGTGTGAATAATAACATATAAACTTCTTAAGTTCATTTTATCTTTTTTCATGTTTTGTGAAAAAAAAATTACTCATATGACCTTTTCTTACAACATAATATATCAAAACACTCTTTTGACCCAAAACCATTTAATTTTGTTTAATCTTGAGGAGAAAAGCCGGTTTAAATGTATGGTTCTTACGTGAATTGGGAACAAAATTATCACAATACCAATATAATGTGACACGTATTGCATCATACAATTTTGCCTTTAGAAGACATGTAAATACGCTATTCAAGTATCTTAGCCTACAAGATCTTGACATTTCAAGACTGTGTGATTTACATGATTGGCGTGTTTTGTGTTTTCGACTTCTCACGAGATAAAGCAAATTTTGTGGTGCTACAATTTGATTTTTTATAATTCCCAAAAGTGCAAATGACGTGTAAAGTGTGAAAGTAGAAAAGACACAACTATTAAATTTGAAGGTACAAGAGTCGAAGTCACATAATCTCAATTGTGTAATGAATCTCATTTGTTTAACAGTCTATTTAATTGAAATCATGTATTACAAACATATAAGGGCATATAGTACCCGTCCCGAAGAAGAAATCGAGAAGGAGTTGTCACGAGTCATAACTTCTAGCTACCCAGACAACTATAGCACGCCAATTTGTTTTTTTTTTATTACATGAATTTAAGTGGCTATTTTTATATATTAAGTCCGTGTGATCATCCTAGCGAGTTTAGATGTAGAGTTTATATTATTTTACCTTTTATCTTTAAATTTTAAAAATTGAAGTAAAACTGAATAGAATTGATTTTTAAGCCTATATAATCATTTTTATCACAAAACATTAAACCGCATTTAGTGCCAGTATTCTAATCGAATGATTGATGATACAATTTGTGGCTTCCGTACGTTCCACTCCTAATTATGCCCATGTTTCCCATGCGTTCATCCATAACTTGTGTGGAAATTACTTCCCTATTATAATTTTTTTAACAACTATAAATCTACTCCAATTAATTATTTAAATCTGAATGGGATAGAGATTAGAGAGGGCATCTTTCCACCAAATATTCCCTTAGAGAGTTTTGTTATATGGTTAACTAAATAAAGGTAGTGAGTTAGTGGACATTAAGTTCTTTTGTTTGTAAGTCTGGTTGTTTGTTTGAGATGATTATTAAGTAAAAAAATTGTCTTAAAAGTGTCTCTCACTTCTCTGTTCTTTACTTCTTAAAAATTTACCATTTCGAATCGTCTTTAATATCCTTAATTCTACTCTTTAAAGGAACATTTCTAGAGTGTGGCTTTTGGTTCGGCCTTTCATGTTGGGTTTTAGTGGCAATTCTCTTACGAGAACACACATCTAAATACCCGCGTAAAATTTTAGTACAAATGTGCATTAAGTTTTAGACCCATGATAAGATATTTTATCAGGGTTGGTCTGGATATGATCCATGATAGAAGTGATAATGACATGTTTTGTGTAGAAAAAGGAATTGCTCATCAGTTCAGTGCTCCCAGAACTCCACAACAAAATGGAGTTACTGAAAGGAAGAACAGAACTTTGATTGAGGCTGCACGATCCATGCTAGCAGATGCGAAAATTCCTATAACTTTCTGGGATGAAGCCATATCGACTGCTTGTTTAGTACAGGCACTAAAGATGGACCTCAACACCATCCATAATAGTGGATATGAAACCAAAAGTATGTTAAAAATCACAAGAATCTCATAATTTACTTGTACACAATGTATAAAAGATAATCACAAGTAGTGGGAGAGATATAACCAACTTCTAACAATAGATGCAAATGCATTATGTGTATCTCAGAGTTCTTAACGTATTATTGGTTTTGAAACAAAGTCTTCTGTATACGTGTGTACATGCACGCAACAACCAATGAGTATTCAGCTTGATATTTTGTGTTAGCTTGACTAAATGCGTACCTCTGCATCTTATAGAAGATTCTTCTTTCAAATGTATGAAACCGTTGAGTTAAAACTAACAAACTTTGACATTTGGAAATAAAAAATTAAAGATACAAAACACAAAATGGCTACGTAACATGTGACGCAAGGGTTTCAAGAAGCTGTTTTGAAGTGCAATGCCGTCCAAAACGCACAAGATGACATGGGTGTCTAGAACGATTCACACAAAAATCTGATAATTAAATAAACATCTAAAACATTTTTCTAAGAAGCAACCGTAATGTTTGTAAAACCAGACTTGATATTATGTTGGAGTGGGAACCATCTAAAGAGTGTGACTGGATGTATTCGAACTACCTAGCCGGTACAGGTCGAACACGTGAAAGAGTCTGGGTGCTTAAACCAAAATTTATTATTTTTCCCTTTCAATGAATGATTTGTATGTTACTTCGTTTTCTTATCATTGTGTATTTAGTACAGCTCAATGTGTCTTTTTGTTAGTTATTATGTTAATTTGAATACAATTGTATTTTTCTAAAATGATGAATTTTAAAAAAATATAATAACAAATAACATTATTGTATCTCTAGTATGTAATATATAAAAAAATCAAACAGCTAATTGATCTAATACATTAAAGACAATAACAAATTAATAGCACAACGACTAATTGTGTATTTTGATCGTACTTGTGTTATCTTGAATACTATAAGTTTTGATAAATGCATTGATGAAATAACATTATTGTGTACTTTTAATGGTAAAACACAATAGTTTTATATCATGATTTAAATTAGCTATCTATCCTTTTAAGTTTGAATATTAATAACATTTTTTGTTTATTAAACCAGCCAACCGTTAAACAGATATATTACAATTAAGAAAAGGATATAATTAAACAAATCTCAAGACTAACGTTATTAACATTTGCTAGTTACAATTATGATAAATATAACACTAGGATAGAGCCCATATATTACATGGGTGGAATAAATAAAACTTATCAAAATCATTAGTTTTATTAATATTTTATTTTTCAAATGTTATTAGTCATTGGTGAAATAAAAATATATAAATATCTAAAAATTAAAACAAATAATAAAATTAGAAATTATTACTCTATATTTAAAGATAAAATATGTTTAAAATCATATAATTAGTATGTATTAATAAATTATTAAAATAAGAATATTTATATTTTTAAATGTTTGATAGTTTAGTTACTTATTTATAATAATTATCATTTAATATAATAGAGACAAGAAACACAAATATAAATATGTTTGTTTTAACATATTTTAGTAAAAAAAAAGTCAAATTGATTATTGTTATAATTTTCATAATTACTATGAGAGAGATGGGATATAATTTTTTGATATGCTAAAATGATATGATATGCTAGAATGATAACACGTGCTTTAAAAGAAAATTCTTTTATTATATGTTATAGATTATAGATTAAGCTTTATTTCACATGAAATAGTATTTAGAGTAAATTATTATTTTAGTTCCTGTGATTTGCTCGTTATCCCTTTTTATCCAATAGTTTAAAAACGTCCACTTTAACCAATGTAGTTTAAATTTGTCATAATTAAATCCAAACCGTTAACTTAATCCAATCACTCTGTTAATTTATTAAAAAAGACAGAGTGGTATGTAGCGATGGTGATTAGTGGTCATGGAGGCGGTGGTGGTTTGCAATTGATGATAAATTACTTTATATGTGTTTTGTTACTAAAAATGCATTTGAAATTTAAATTCATTTTATATTCCCTTGAATTACAAATTCTTTGAAAAATACTGAATTCCAAATACAATTACTTCTAATTCCAATTCTAATTCTAATTCCAACAAATTTAGCGAACCAAACGCCCACTAAACCTTGAAATCAACGTTATAGATAAAAAGAGTTGCATCCTTTAGGAATCTTACTAATATGAATAAAGTTGGTCATAAATTCCATAACATCCAAGTGTAAGTGAAAGAAGAGTCGTTTTTTTAGGAATCTGATTCTAGATGCGTTTTGTTTGACGCGCGAGTAAGTTGTAAAGTTCTTTTTTACATTTGAGTAAGTTGTAAAGTTCTCTTTTTTACATTTGATTCTTTCCTTGAGTTCCCATAGACCTTCGTTGATCAAATCTTCCCATGAAATCTTCTAGGCTCAATTCTTGTTTCATTTGCAAAGCTTTTATTCCAAAAATGCATGCGACTTTCATTTCTTGATGGAAAATGACTTTTCTAAAACAAGTTGATGTTAGCGATTATGAAGATGTCAACGAAGACATAGAAACACTTGTTACAAATTCTTTTGTTCTTATTTAGAGCATTAACAGATTATGAAAAGTTAGTAGCACTAGATAAACAATGCTCCAACCATTCATCAACGAGTGATGAAGATGTAAGTCTTCCACAAAATAAGATATTGGTTTTTTTCACTATTTAGCAAGCAAACAATATATTTTAGGACCACAATGTACCACAACGACCTGTGGCATTAAAGGTCTATGTAATGTGACCCGTTAAAGACGTTGCACATAGTCAGGGTTGTTGAATGGGTTATGTTTGTGGGTTGGCAGTTTCAACCCGAACCCAAAATCATGTTAAACATGTAAACCTGAACATGACATGGAAGTTTGCGGGTTGACACCGATACACCATGTTTAACCTTATACGTTGCACATAGTCAGGGTTGTTGAATGGGTCATGTTTGTATTTTTGTTTTACATACTAATACTTTAAAGTCACTAGAATATTAGAAAAAATTAAATATATATATATATATATATTTATTTATATATATATACTATAGTTACATTTTAGGTATGAAATCTTATTTCAATTTCAATTTTTAGTTTTAAAATACTGAAATATGTAACGCCCCGAAATTTCCCGAAACGAGTCATTTAATAATAATAGGCTTTTAAGGGTTAATTTAAGAAATAAAGGGGTAAATTAGTGGGCTATGGATCAAATTAGCCTTAATGGGCTAGACTTGATGGGTTTAAGGGCCCTAATCAGCCCTTAAACATGCATGAGCAGCTCCATCTTCCACCATTTCAACCTTAGCCACCAAATTCGTAGAGAGAGAAAGTAGAGAGAGAAAGTGAAGAAATTCAAGACTTGGAGCTTGAAGGTTGGAAGGATTGAAGTTCTAGTGGATTGGAGCATCAAAACACAAGAAAAGAGCAACAAAACGAGGTAAGAATCAGCCTCTAAGGCCTTCTGTAGATCAAACCCGGATTCTAGGGTTTTGGGGTTTTGAAAAGTTTAAAGAAACAAATAAAGGTCGAATTTATACGTATGAAAACGTGTAAAAAGCTTAGATTTGGTTTCATGGAAGGTAAACTAAGGATTTGGACGTAAAAAGTTAAGATTTTGGGTTAAAAAATGGGCTGGATCTGAGTTTCTGTTCATCCAGCGAAACTGGGTCCCGATCCAGCGAATTTGAGCATTTAACCAGCGAAACTGCACATTAGTTCAGCGAGACTAGGAGAAATTCCAGCGAAACTACAGT
Source organism: Flaveria linearis (assembly GCA_024085815.1). Classification (NCBI taxonomy): domain Eukaryota; kingdom Viridiplantae; phylum Streptophyta; class Magnoliopsida; order Asterales; family Asteraceae; genus Flaveria; species Flaveria linearis. Next base: position 67,849,040 of record CM044006.1, read on the forward strand.
TTCGCTGGGGCGAAACTATAGTTTCGCCAGTAATCTCGCTATGACCCAGACTGACCTATAGGCTTTGCGAGACTAGGGAACTCCAACGAAAGTTGGACGCTCAAGGCAGCGAATCTGCCTAGCGAAACTAGCAGAAATGCTGCCTAACGAAACTGGCAGCGAAACTACAGTTTCGCTGTAGCGAAACTATGGGCGAAATTATGAAGAAAATGACGTTTTTGCATGTTAACTTTCGTGCAGCTAGAGTATTCAGGCTATAGCCTAAGTGACTTAGAATTTAAGTTACTTGGACGAGTTCAGGTGAGTTCTAGATCCCTATTTTATACATGCTTTAAATGTTTTGGGGCGGTATGCTTACTAAGATATATACTTCTTATAATCAGTTCTTTTAGAGTAAAGTTTTACTTACTATCTTATATGAGAAACGGGATTTTCTAACGAATTGATAACGTGTTTTTCCTTATTGAGATATAACCTTGTAGTGATGGATTGCCTTCGAGATGTGTTGTGTTATATTAAACATATATAACTTAAATAAGAAAGTGAAACGTAAAGAAAGGTTATGTGGCCCATAACGTGTACCTGGATAAAGTAAAGTCTTGCAAGTAAAGTCTTGCAGGCAAGGAATAAAGTAAAGACTTGCAAGCAATGGCTAAAGGAGGGTTGCATTTGTTGTGCCCTCACCCGGATAAAGTAATGCTCGAACAGGCAGGTCTGTAAGCCCTGAATTGGCATGACAATATGGCCCGATCGAGTACGACTGTAAGCCCTTAATTGGCGTGTCGGTAAAGTCTTAGGCGAGCCTAGGCACCGATTGTGACAGAGAATTGACGGATAAAGAAGAGTAATAAATAACGAGAAATGAAAAGTAATGATAAAGTATCGATAAAGTGATAGCCTGTATGTATTGATGTTTGATAGACGAGAACTATTTTCAACTGCTAAAGCTAATACCTTTACAAAAAGTTATTTACAAAGAAAACCTAGAATTCACTCAGCGAAGCTGACTTTTGTATGCATATCAGTTGACAGGTAAGAGTTAGAGCGATGGAATAGAGGCATGGGACTGAAGCTTCTTGGTACTAGAAGACTGGCATCCGGGATGAAGAAAAGCTAAACAAAGAACTCCTAAATAGTTTTGTGGATTAAAGACAATGCTTATATTTTACTTGTAATGAATTGAAATGACAGTATTCTTCCGCTGCAATATATATTTTATACGTATATGAGTAAATGATTGTTTTAACTCGATGTTTTGCTGTGAATGACCAACTGTGAGGCTTCCCTGAGAAAGGTGGGCCTTACAAAATAAAACACCAGATAAATTAATATGTGACATAAAACAAATATAAATAATAAAATAATAAATGGGTTAAACATGTCAACCCGTCAACCCATTGGGTTGACTCGAACACACCCCGCCTAGTTAAACGGGTAGTGGGTTTGACATGAAACTGACTCAGACTCATTTATACTAATCTCAAACCTGTAAATTTCATTTTTAATTCAGGTCGTATACTCCTACATATAAAGTAAATTGAAAAAGTAGATGAGGAGGAGTGGAGAAGGGTAAACCATTTTCTCGAGTCGGAGAGGGGAAAAATTGGATAAGATGATTGATACATGAAGTGAATAATTATAAAGTACATCACATGGCTCTGGAGTTGCGACACCAATTTATATTGAAATGATCCTGGTATAAATTTTGCAAATAACCCAGTTATATTGAAAATTTGGTATGTTTAAGGGCATTGAGTGACGGTAACCTGCTAACACAGTAATAATGAAACTGACATCAAACGAAAAACATAAATACCCAAATACAGTCTTACTATTATAATATACAGATATTTTGTTATGGCACATGTCATTTTAAGGTCATCTTTAACTTTTTTTTTCTTTTCCACTTATAGGGCTGTAAATGAACCAAATGAACACGAACGATGCATTGTTCGTGTTCGTTCATTGAGAAGATAAGTTGTTTATGAACTGTTCATGAATGTTTATTGAACGAGATTTCTTTTTCGTGTTTGTTCATTAAAGAAATGAATTTTTTAATAAATTGTTCACGAACATAAACGAACATAAATAAAGCCAAGCGAACACATACAATATTCATAAACATTAATGACCACAAACAAAATTTACTAAAACAAACAAATACAAACCATCAAATATTGATTCTGTAATTAAAATCACAAACATTATGTAATATTAATCAATATATATAAGCATTTAACGTAATTATCTCAAACATAACTTTTAAATAAACGAACACAAACGAACGTTAATGAACACATTATCGAACTTTCATGAACATATATAAATGAACGAACACAACATCTGTTCATGTTTATTCGTTTAACTAAACAAATGATATTTATTGTTCGTGTTCGTTCATTTATTAAACGAATAAACATAAATGAACTTCTGTAACGATCCGAATTTCGTATTATGTAATTAAAATACAATTAATGTATCATGTGTTAAATATTGTAAATATTTAAGACTTAACTAGAAAATTTGCTAGTTAGTTAATAGTGGTGGAAAAATGAAAAATGATACTAGAGGGGTGGATCTTGCCAATTGATGAAACCTACACATGAATATGTATGGCTTGCCATACATTTGGTGAGCATTTGCCTGCTCATTCACGTTTCACACAAGAGAAGAGGAGAAGAGGGTTTTGGCATCTCATGCTCAAATTGTTGGTGATTCAAGTGCAAGATCCGAAATTGAACCCTAGAAATCATTCTTCATCTTGTCAAGAGCTACAAGTAAGTGTTATTTGATGTTCTTGAGGTGGTAAAATCGTCACCCACATGATGGGTGTAGGAATTGATGGTTTAAACATGAAACCCTAGTGTTATAGTGCTAGATGATCATGTGTATGTGTGTATTATGGTAACTAGATGTGTAATTTCTCCTTAATTGAAGATTACATGAACCATGGAAATGGGTTTAGTTACTAGAAGGTTAAACTAAGGATTCTTCATGTAAACTAGTTGCTAGTTGTAGAATCCATGTTCATTCTTGTAGAAATGTGATTATGTGCATAACATTTGGTTGAAATTGATGAATCACATGTGTGATATGTGATTTAGGTGTAAATTAGCTTGATGATGTTTAAAAGCTAGTAAATAACCAATATGTTAAGTTATGCACATAAGGTGTTTGATGAAATGCCTAAATTAGATGAAAAACATGAATGAACTACTTAATTGCAAGAAAGGTGCAATGTGAAAGCCTAGATTGGGTTGAATGTGATAAATGGTCAAATAGACCATATGTGTGATTAAATGAATGTATGTGTTAAATGGGTCCTTAAAATGGTAATAGGAAGTGGTGTGGCAAGCGGATCCAAGGGAACCGGCAAGGAACACGTTTGATTGACCACTTAAACCTTCCGGACTCAAGGTAAGACATTCTTTAAATTGAGCATAACAAAGCAAAGGCATGAGTCACAATGTGTGTGACCATGTGCTCATAAGCTCAAACAAAATGAAAACCACGTTTAAAAAGGGTAAATAGTTGACTTGCACCGTATGTGAGCTTCTATGACAAATGATTCACGACGTGCGTGAACATAAAGGAAAATAACACTTTAGTGTTATACCACATGGTTGTGGAATAGAACGAGTCATGACGTGCGTGACCGTCCCATGGAAATGGGAAAAAGGACAAACCCGAATTAAAGTGATTCACATCGTGTGTGAACACTAGGGTAAAGGGTTATCCCTACGATTCGCAACGTGTGTGGACGTTGGGTAACTCCAAGGAAAGTGGTCGTTCGTGAAAGAATGGCAACCGTTCATTGAAATGGGATTTGACCCTATAAGGGGCAAATCCGTATGAAAAGGAAAATTTTGCGTTATGATAAGCAAATGGGATGGGTTGGGTCTAAGAACTCACCAAACATATGTAATATGTTATAATAGACCGGTTCCATGGTTGTCGGGACGGTCGGGAACTCTAAAGAATAAACGAACCATAAATGGGTTAATTAAGGAATTAAATACCAAACAAATAAAAAATTTTGGTATATTGCCAAGAGTCGGGTTAGACTCGTTGAAACTCCGTGGGAATCACGTATACAATAAAATATGTTATTTCCGGGTGTTTGGAACAGTCGGGGTCGAAAGGGGTGGCTCGGGAACGCGAAACGACCCTTAATGGGTCAAAAATAATGAACTTGCTGCAGGGTGGACGTAAGTTACGTCCATAAGGACGTAAGCTACGTCCTCTTCACCTGGGTACGTCCTGAACTACTGCCTTACGTCCACAAATTAGGGGAGAAGGGTAGGACGTAAGCTACGTCCATAAGGACGTAAGTTACGTCCCAGCATGTTGTTGCCTATGAGTTTCTTTTGTTGTCTTCTCGTTTCCCAGATTTTGGTCGATTATCGTTTAACGCGTTCCGAGACCGTTTAACCCCCGTAAAGACCCGAAATGAATGTTAGAATGTACTTACTTAGTTCCTATGAACTAATGGATGTCTAAACGTGTGTTTTCAGGTGTTACGGGACCGGAAGGCTAAAGTGATCGATAGGGTATACAAGGATCGAACGGGACTTGCATACGCGTTTCTTTTGTAGAAATTAACTCGTTAACATTATTTTGAAACTTCTTGTCACGTGTTAATGTAAATGGTTGTTAAACTTCATTCTTGAGTGTCGGTTGACACGAAACACATATTTTGGAAGTTAAATGTTAATGAAATTTTCTGGGACCAAATTCCGCATGTTTATTTAACTTAAACGGACTCTTTGGAGGTCCGGGTGTTACAAGTTGGTATCAGAGCCAACGGTTTGAGAGATTCAAGTGCGTCGCGAACACTTGGACTCAAACTTTTGAGCTCTAGATATGAGAAATGCAAACGTTCGATCCAAGAAGCCGATCACTGAGCCTAAAGGTACAAGGTTAGTGTGCCGTTTATAAACGTAACAAGCTTGACACATGTATGATATATGTATGATATATGTATGATATGTACCATATGAACTGATTGAACCTAGCTTCTTGACTTAAGTTTGGAATAAAGGAACTAAGAAGGCATCCGTGTGGTGAGCTTGTTGCTAGGCCTGGCCAGTCTAACAACAATCAAAGGCACGCGAATGGGTTCTTAGGGATGTTGTTTTAAACTTAAGGATGGAAATGGGTATTGTGTGAATAGGGTTAGGCCCTAGTGATAGTAGAATCATAAGCATCGGTGTATATGCTATAGATTACGTACATGGTACTAACGTAAAGTTTAATTGTCACAGTCTTAAGTCATGGCTGGTAACGATCACGTGATCAATATAGAGAATCACGAGACCCATCCCGATGATGCAACACGGGAAATGGTCAAGGAGGAAGTTGGCAAGGCTTTTGAGGCTTTATTGCCGGGCTACATCGAGGATGTACGCAAAGATCTACGGGATCTCATTCAACAAGAGTTTGTGGCTCTGAAGGCTGACAAAGAAACCGAAAGGCCAACAAAGAAAGTGACCTATAAGGAGTTTGTTGCATGCAACCCTACAACGTTCAAGGGTGAGGTCGATCCACTACTTAGTCAAAGGTGGATCAAAGATATGGAAAGTGCCTTTGAAACCTCACACTGTGAAGAATCTGATGAAGTGAGGTTTGCTGCAAGCCAACTCCGGGAACGAGCTAAAGACTGGTGGGAATTGCACGGGATGAGAAGGGGCGGGAAGGTATCAAAGTATGACTTGGGAAGAATTTAAGAAGTTGTTCACAAAGCGGTTTTGCCCACAAGCCGCTATCAACAGAATAGCAGAAGAATTCCTACAGTTACGACAAAAAGATGAAAGTATTGATACCATCACGGCCATCTTCTACGACAAAGCCAAGTTTTGCCCACAGTTGCTCCAGGATGAAAGGATGTGGATTAACCACTACTATGGCATGTTGAGTGCCAAGTATCGAGAGTTTCTTACACCGTCCAAATGTGAAACTCTAGCAGAGCTTATCGATTGTGCTAGGGATCGAGAAGCGGAATTAAAAAGACAAGTTGATCGTGGGGAGAAGCGTGCGGCTGAAACGGAGACGGGTTCGTCTAAGAAAGCCAAGATTTCATCTTCATCAAACAAGTCTGGGAACGACAAAGACTCCAAACATTGCAAGATTTGTAAAAAGAAGCATGGGGGAGTTTGTAGATACGGATCTAAAAATTGCTTCAAGTGTGGAAAGTCGGGTCATTCGACATCTCAATGCACAAGCCCGATAAGTGTGTGCTACAACTGTTACAAACCGGGCCACAAAAAGAGCGAATGTCTGGAACTAAAAAAGGATGGTACAAGTCAATCCTCGGTTGCTCAAGGTTCGGGGAAAAGGGTGATGGAGGAAAAGCTAAGGCGAGAACTTTCTTGATTACGGCGGAAGAAGCCAAATCTATAGCCGACGTTGTGACGGGTACCTTTCTCATCAACTCACTACCTGCTTATGTGCTATTTGACTCGGGTGCTAATAGATCGTTTGTTTCGGTTAAATTTGCGAGTCATTTTTCCATGGTGTTAGACAACTTACCTAGTCCTTTAGAGATTGAGGTAGCGGATTCAAAACGTTCTTAGTGTTCAACGTTTATCGAAATTGCATACTTACCATCGAAGGTGAGGATTATTCGGTCGACTTAATACCCATGACACTCGGGAGTTTGATGTAGTAATCGGTATGGATTGGCTTTCCATGTACCATGCCAATATAGTTTGCATATCTCCGAGTGGTTATGAGGTAATAATCCAAGGTGCAAAACGCGGTGCGTAGCTTTATGTTCTCTGGTCAAAGCAATGAAATACATGAGCCATGGAGGACATCGTTCTTAGCCTATGAATAGACACGGAACGAAAGTTCAAGTGTTGGAAGACATTCCGGTTGTACGGGATTTTCCAGATGTCTTTCGGAGGATTTGCCGGGAGTCCCACCGGAACGGGAGGTCGAGTTTCGAATCGACCTAACCCCGGAGCTAAACCCATTGCAAAGGCTCCCTATCGTTTGGCGCCATCGGAGCTCCAAGAGTTAATGACACAATTGCAAGATCTTTTAGACAAGGGGTTCATACGTCCGAGTACTTCGCCATGGGGAGCACCGTTCTTTTCGTGAAAAAGAAGGATGGAAGTATTCGGATGTGTCGACTATAGAGAGTTGAACAAGGTGACGGTTAAGAACCGTTACCTATTACCTAGGATTGATGACCTATTCGATCAGTTGCAAGGTGCATCGTGGTTTTCGAAAATCGACTTACGGTCGGGTTATCATCAGTTGAAGGTAAGGGAAGAAGACATCCCCAAGACGGCATTTCGTACTAGATACGGGCATTATGAGTTCCTTGTGATGTCTTTCGGGTTGACAAACGCCCCAGCGGCATTCATGGATTTGATGAATAGGTGTGCCGACCCATGTTAGACCGATCTGTCATTGTATTCATAGATGATATCCTTATTTATTCTAAAAATGAGGTGATCATGCTTGTCACTTGCGTGAAGTTCTCGAAACGCTTCGTCGGAGAAATTGTTCGCAAAATTCTCCAAGTGTGCCTTTTGGTTGCGAGAGGTACAATTCTTGGGTCATGTGGTAAACTCGGAGGGTATACACGTAGACCCCACAAAGATTCACGCGGTGACCAAATGGAGTCCACCCAAGACTCCCACAGAGATTAGAAGCTTTCTGGGTTAGCCGGATATTATCGGAGATTCATTCAAGACTTTGCTAAGATTGCTTCCCTTACCAAGGGTGAAGTTCCTATGGGGTGAAGAGCAAGAGAAAGCCTTTAAGAGTTAAAGTCGAAATTGACTCAAGCTCCGGTTTTGTCTTTACCCGAGGGAACCGACGATTTTGTGGTATACTCGGATGCTTCCTACTCCGGTTTGGGTTGTGTTCTAATGCAAAGGGCAAGGTGATTGCTTATGCCTCGAGACAACTGAAAGTGCATGAAAGGAACTACCCAACCCATGATCTTGAACTAGCCGCGGTGGTGTTCGCGTTAAAGATTTGGAGGCATTATCTATATGGTGTAAAGTGTACGATTTACACGGACCATAAGAGTTTAAAGTACTTCTTTACGCAAAAGGAGTTAAACATGAGACAAAGGCGGTGGATGGAATTGCTAAAGGATTATGATTGTGAAATCCTATATCATCCGGGAAAAGCCAATGTCGTGGCTGACGCCTTGAGTCGAAAGGAGGATCATACTCCTATCAAAATAACCGCAATGAAGATAACCGTTATATCCGAAGTGGTTGAACGAATCAAGGAAGCACAAACTGAAGCGCTAAAGGAAGAAAATTTGAAGAAAAATCGAATCAAAGGTCAAACTCAAAACTTGGAAGAGGATAGTCAGGGATTGAAAACAAGATGGGTCGGGTTTGGATACCACCTACTTGTACCTTGAAGAATGATCTATTGGATGAAGCCCATAAATCCAAGTATTCAATTCACCCGGGAGCGACTAAGATGTATAGAGACCTTCGGGTTAACTATTGGTGGCCGGGCATGAAACGCGATATTGTCAAATACGTGGAGAAATGCTTAACTTGTTTGCAAGTGAAGGCGGAACATCAAAAACCTCATGGTGAATTGCAACTGTTGGATATTCCGGAATGGAAATGGGAAAAGTTAACAATGGATTTGATTACTAAACTTCCAAGAACGAAGAAAGGGTACGATGCGATATGGGTTGTTGTCGATCGATTGACCAAGAGCGCTCATTTCCTTCCTATTCGTGAGACTTACAATTCGGAGAAAATGGCGGAGGTTTACGTGAACGAAATAGTGTCACGACACGGGTGCCCGTGTCGATTGTGTCCGATAGAGACACACGGTTTACTTCCAGTTTTGGAGGAAATTTCAAGCGGAGATGGGGACAAAGCTATTGCTAAGCACGTCATACCATCCCCAAACCGACGGACAAAGTGAAAGAACCATTCAAACATTAGAAGATATGCTACGAGTGTGTGTTCTTGACTTTGGGGGTAGTTGGGATGAGTATTTGCCTTTGGCGGAATTTCTTACAATAATAGCTACCACTCCACCATCGAGATGCCTCCGTATGAAGCTTTATATGGAAGAAAATGCCGAACTCCCATTTGTTGGGGAGAAATTGGTCCGCGGGAACTCGCGGGCCACGATACGATAATGAATACGGATGAAAAGATTAAGCAAATCCGTGCTCGCATGAAGGCGGCGCAAGACCGTCAGAAAGCTTACGCGGATAAGCGTAGACGACCCATCGAGTTTGAGGTGGGCGATTTGGTTTTGTTAAAGGTTTCCCCATGGAAGGGTATTATACGATTCCGGAAGGGGAAAGTTGAGTCCGAGGTTTATCGGGCCATTTAAAATCATCGCACGTGTAGGTAAAGTTGCTTATCGGCTGGAATTGCCGGAAGAGCTTCAAGGAATTCACAACACGTTCCATGTATCTTACTTGAGGAAGTGTTTGGCTGACGAGTCGGCCTATGTCCCGTACGAGGATTTGGAAGTTGATGACAGATTGAACTATATCGAGAAGCCGGTGGCTATCTTGGATAGAAAGGTCAAGCAACTGAGAAACAAGACACTCAATCAGGTGAAGGTGCAATGGAAGAATCGTAAGGGATCCGATGCCACTTGGGAATCGGAAGATGAAATAGGAAGTCTTATCCTCATCTATTTGATTAGTATGTATAGTTTCGGGACGAAACTCTCTTTAGAGGGAGAGACTTGTAACGACCCGAATTTCGTATTATGTAATTAAAATACAATTAATGTATCATGTGTTAAATATTGTAAATATTTAAGACTTAACTAGAAAATTTGCTAGTTAGTAATAGTGGTGGAAAAATGAAAAATGATACTAGAGGGGTGGATCTTGCCAATTGATGAAACCTACACATGATATGTATGGCTTGCCATACATTTGGTGAGCATTTGCCTGCTCATTCACGTTTCACACAAGAGAAGAGGAGAAGAAGGGTTTTGGCATCTCATGCTCAAATTGTTGGTGATTCAAGTGCAAGATCCGAAATTGAACCCTAGAAATCATTCTTCATCTTGTCAAGAGCTACAAGTAAGTGTTATTTGATGTTCTTGAGGTGGTAAAATCGTCACCCACATGATGGGTGTAGGAATTGGTGGTTTAAACATGAAACCCTAGTGTTATAGTGCTAGATGATCATGTGTATGTGTGTATTATGGTAACTAGATGTGTAATTTCTCCTTAATTGAAGATTTACATGAACCATGGAAATGGGTTTAGTTACTAGAAGGTTAAACTAAGGATTCTTCATGTAAACTAGTTGCTAGTTGTAGAATCCATGTTCATTCTTGTAGAAATGTGATTATGTGCATAACATTTGGTTGAAATTGATGAATCACATGTGTGATATGTGATTTAGGTGTAAAATTAGCTTGATGATGTTTAAAAGCTAGTAAATAACCAATATGTTAAGTTATGCACATAAGGTGTTTGATGAATGCCTAAATTAGATGAAAAACATGAATGAACTACTTAATTGCAAGAAAGGTGCAATGTGAAAGCCTAGATTGTGGGTTGAATGTGATAAATGGTCAAATAGACCATATGTGTGATTAAATGAATGTTATGTTAAATGGGTCCTTAAAATGGTAATAGGAAGTGGTGTGGCAAGCGGATCCAAGGGAACCGGCAAGGAACACGTTTGATTGACCACTTAAACCTTCCGGACTCAAGGTAAGACATTCTTTAAATTGAGCATAACAAAGCAAAGGCATGAGTCACAATGTGTGTGACCATGTGCTCATAAGCTCAAACAAAATGAAAACCACGTTTAAAAGGATAAATAGTTGACTTGCACCGTATGTGAGCTTCTATGACAAATGATTCACGACGTGCGTGAACATAAAGGAAAATAACACTTTAGTGTTATACCACATGGTTGTGGAACAGAACGAGTCATGACGTGCGTGACCGTCCCATGGAAATGGGAAAAAGGACAAACCCAATTAAAGTGATTCACATCGTGTGTGAACACTAGGGTAAAGGGTTATCCCTACGATTCGCAACGTGTGTGGACGTTGGGTAACTCCAAGGAAAGTGGTCGTTCGTGAAAGAATGGCAAACCGCTCATTGAAATGGGATTTGACCCTATAAGGGGCAAATCCGGTATGAAAAGGAAAATTTGCGTTATGATAAGCAAATGGGATGGGTTGGGTCTAAGAACTCACCAAACATATGTAATATGTTATAATAGACCGGTTCCATGGTTGTCGGGACGGTCGGAACTCTAAAGAATAACGAACCATAAATGGGTTAATTAAGGAATTAAATACCAAACAAATAAAAAATTTTGGTATATTGCCAAGAGTCGGGTTAGACTCGTTGAAACTCCGTGGGAATCACGTATACAATAAAATATGTTATTTCCGGGTGTTTGGAACAGTCGGGTCGAAAGGGGTGGCTCGGGAACGCGAAACGACCCTTAATGGGTCAAAAATAATGACTTGCTGCAGGGTGGACGTAAGTTACGTCCATAAGGACGTAAGCTACGTCCTCTTCACCTGGGTACGTCCTGAACTACTGCCTTACGTCCACAAATCAGGGGAGAAGGGGGTAGGACGTAAGCTACGTCCATAAGGACGTAAGTACGTCCCAGGCATGTTGTTGCCTATGAGTTTCTTTTGTTGTCTTCTCGTTTCCCAGATTTTGGTCGATTATCGTTTAACGCGTTCCGAGACCGTTTAAACCCCCGTAAAGACCCGAAATGAATGTTAGAATGTACTTACTTAGTTCCTATGAACTAATGGATGTCTAAACGTGTGTTTTCAGGTGTTACGGGACCGGAAGGCTAAAGTGATCGATAGGGTACAAGGATCGAACGGGACTTGCATACGCGTTTCTTTTGTAGAAATTAACTCGTTAACATTATTTTGAAACTTCTTATCACGTGTTAATGTAAATGGGTTGTTAAACTTCATTTTGAGTGTCGGTTGACACGAAACACATATTTGGGAGTTAAATGTTAATGAAATTTTCTGGGACCAAATTCCGCATGTTTATTTAACTTAAACGGACTCTTTGGAGGTCCGGTGTTACAAGTTGGTATCAGAGCCAACGGTTTGAGAGATTCAAGTGCGTCGCGAACACTTGGACTCAAACTTTTGAGCTCTAGATATGAGAAATGCAAACGTCCGATCCAAGAAGCCGATCACTGAGCCTAAAGGTACAAGGTTAGTGTGCCGTTATAAACGTAACAAGCTTGACACATGTATGATATATGTATGATATATGTATGATATGTACCATATGAAGATTGAACCTAGCTTCTTGACTTAAGTTTGGAATAAAGGAACTAAGAAGGCATCCGTGTGGTGAGCTTGTTGCTAGGCCTGGCAGTCTAACAACAATCAAAGGCACGCGAATGGGTTCTTAGGGATGTTGTTTTAAACTTAAGGATGGAAATGGGTATTGTGTGAATAGGGTTAGGCCCTAGTGATAGTAGAATCATAAGCATCGGTGTATATGCTATAGATTACGTACATGGTACTAACGTAAAGTTTAATTGTCACAGTCTTAGGTCATGGCTGGTAACGATCACGTGATCAATATAGAGAATCACGAGACCCATCCCGATGATGCAACACGGGAAATGGTCAAGGAGGAAGTTGGCAAGGCTTTTGAGGCTTTATTGCCGGGCTACATCGAGGATGTACGCAAAGATCTACGGGATCTCATTCAACAAGAGTTTGTGGCTCTGAAGGCTGACAAAGAAACCGAAAGGCCAACAAAGAAAGTGACCTATAAGGAGTTTGTTGCATGCAACCCTACAACGTTCAAGGGTGAGGTCGATCCCTACTTAGTCAAAGGTGGATCAAAGATATGGAAAGTGCCTTTGAACCTCACACTGTGAAGAATCTGATGAAGTGAGGTTTGCTGCAAGCCAACTCCGGGAACGAGCTAAAGACTGGTGGGAATTGCAACGGATGAGAAGGGGCGGGAAGGTATCAAAAGTATGACTTGGGAAGAATTTAAGAAGTTGTTCACAAAGCGGTTTTGCCCACAAGCCGCTATCAACAGAATAGCAGAAGAATTCCTACAGTTACGACAAAAAGATGAAAGTATTGATACCATCACGGCCATCTTCTACGACAAAGCCAAGTTTTGCCCACAGTTGCTCCAGGATGAAAGGATGTGGATTAACCACTACTATGGCATGTTGAGTGCCAAGTATCGAGAGTTTCTTACACCGTCCAAATGTGAAACTCTAGCAGCTTATCGATTGTGCTAGGGATCGAGAAGCGGAATTGAAAAGACAAGTTGATCGTGGGGAGAAGCGTGCGGCGGCTGAAACGGAGACGGGTTCGTCTAAGAAAGCCAAGATTTCATCTTCATCAAAACAAGTCTGGGAACGACAAAGACTCCAAACATTGCAAGATTTGTAAAAAGAAGCATGGGGGAGTTTGTAGATACGGATCTAAAAATTGCTTCAAGTGTGGAAAGTCGGGTCATTCGACATCTCAATGCACAAGCCCGCTAAGTGTGTGCTACAACTGTTACAACCGGGCCACAAAAAGAGCGAATGTCCGGAACTAAAAAAGGATGGTACAAGTCAATCCTCGTTGCTCAAGGTTCGGGGAAAAAGGGTGATGGAGGAAAAGCTAAGGCGAGAACTTCTTGATTACGGCGGAAGAAGCCAAATCTATAGCCGACGTTGTGACGGGTACCTTTCTCATCAACTCACTACCTGCTTATGTGCTATTTGACTCGGGTGCTAATAGATCGTTTGTTTCGGTTAAATTTGCGAGTCATTTTTCCATGGTGTTAGACAACTTACCTAGTCCTTTAGAGATTGAGGTAGCGGATTCAAAAACGTTCTTAGTGTTCAACGTTTATCGAAATGCATACTTACCATCGAAGGTGAGGATTATTCGGTCGACTTAATACCCATGACACTCGGGGAGTTTGATGTAGTAATCGGTATGGATTGGCTTTCCATGTACCATGCCAATATAGTTTGCAATCGCAAGTGCATCCAATTGATATCTCCGAGTGGTTATGAGGTAATAATCCAAGGTGCAAAACGCGGTGCGTAGCTTTATGTTCTCTGGTCAAAGCAATGAAATACATGAGCCATGGAGGACAATCGTTCTTAGCCTATGTAATAGACACGGAAACGAAAGTTCAAGTGTTGGAAGATATTCCGGTTGTACGGGATTTTCCAGATGTCTTTCCGGAGGATTGCCGGGAGTCCCACCGGAACGGGAGGTCGAGTTTCGAATCGACCTAACCCCGGGAGCGACCATTGCAAAGGCGGGAGCTAAACCCATTGCAAAGGCTCCCTATCGTTGGCGCCATCGGAGCTCCAAGAGTTAATGACACAATTGCAAGATCTTTTAGACAAGGGGTTCATACGTCCGAGTACTTCGCCATGGGGAGCACCGGTTCTTTTCGTGAAAAAGAAGGATGGAAGTATTCGGATGTGTATCGACTATAGAGAGTTGAACAAGGTGACGGTTAAGAACCGTTACCCATTACCTAGGATTGATGACCTATTCGATCAGTTGCAAGGTGCATCGTGGTTTTCGAAAATCGACTTACGGTCGGGTTATCATCAGTTGAAGGTAAGGGAAGAAGACATCCCCAAGACGGCATTTCGTACTAGATACGGGCATTATGAGTTCCTTGTGATGTCTTTCGGGTTGACAAACGCCCCGGCGGCATTCATGGATTGATGAATAGGGTGTGCCGACCCATGTTAGACCGATCTGTCATTGTATTCATAGATGATATCCTTATTTATTCTAAAAATGAAGGTGATCATGCTTGTCACTTGCGTGAAGTTCTCGAAACGCTTCGTCGGGAGAAATTGTTCGCAAAATTCTCCAAGTGTGCCTTTTGGTTGCGAGAGGTACAATTCTTGGGTCATGTGGTAAACTCGGAGGGTATACACGTAGACCCCACAAAGATTCACGCGGTGACCAAATGGAGTCCACCCAAGACTCCCACAGAGATTAGAAGCTTTCTTGGGTTAGCCGGATATTATCGGAGATTCATTCAAGACTTTGCTAAGATTGCTTCTCCTTTAACCAAGCTTACCAAGAAAGAGGTGAAGTTCCTATGGGGTGAAGAGCAAGAGAAAGCCTTTTAAGAGTTAAAGTCGAAATTGACTCAAGCTCCGGTTTTGTCTTTACCCGAGGGAACCGACGATTTTGTGGTATACTCGGATGCTTCCTACTCCGGTTTGGGTTGTGTTCTAATGCAAAGGGGCAAGGTGATTGCTTATGCCTCGAGACAACTGAAAGTGCATGAAAGGAACTACCCAACCCATGATCTTGAACTAGCCGCGGTGGTGTTCGCGTTAAAGATTTGGAGGCATTATCTATATGGTGTAAAGTGTACGATTTACACGGACCATAAGAGTTTAAAGTACTTCTTTACGCAAAAGGAGTTAAACATGAGACAAAGGCGGTGGATGGAATTGCTAAAGGATTATGATTGTGAAATCCTATATCATCCGGGAAAAGCCAATGTCGTGGCTGACGCCTTGAGTCGAAAGGAGGATCATACTCCTATCAAAATAACCGCAATGAAGATAACCGTTATATCCGAAGTGGTTGAACGAATCAAGGAAGCACAAACTGAAGCGCTAAAGGAAGAAAATTTGAAGAAAAATCGAATCAAAGGTCAAACTCAAAACTTGGAAGAGGATAGTCAGGGATTGAAAACAAGATGGGGTCGGGTTTGGATACCACCTACTTGTACCTTGAAGAATGATCTATTGGATGAAGCCCATAAATCCAAGTATTCAATTCACCCGGGAGCGACTAAGATGTATAGAGACCTTCGGGTTAACTATTGGTGGCCGGGCATGAAACGCGATATTGTCAAATACGTGGAGAAATGCTTAATTTGTTTGCAAGTGAAGGCGGAACATCAAAAACCTCATGGTGAATTGCAACTGTTGGATATTCCGGAATGGAAATGGGAAAAGTTAACAATGGATTTGATTACTAAACTTCCAAGAACGAAGAAAGGGTACGATGCGATATGGGTTGTTGTCGATCGATTGACCAAGAGCGCTCATTTCCTTCCTATTCGTGAGACTTACAATTCGGAGAAAATGGCGGAGGTTTACGTGAACGAAATAGTGTCACGACACGGGGTGCCCGTGTCGATTGTGTCCGATAGAGACACACGGTTTACTTCCAAGTTTTGGAGGAAATTTCAAGCGGAGATGGGGACAAAGCTATTGCTAAGCACGTCATACCATCCCCAAACCGACGGACAAAGTGAAAGAACCATTCAAACATTAGAAGATATGCTACGAGCGTGTGTTCTTGACTTTTGGGGTAGTTGGGATGAGTATTTGCCTTTGGCGGAATTTTCTTACAATAATAGCTACCACTCCACCATCGAGATGCCTCCGTATGAAGCTTTATATGGAAGAAAATGCCGAACTCCCATTTGTTGGGAGAAATTGGTCCGCGGGAACTCGCGGGCCACGATACGATAATGAATACGGATGAAAAGATTAAGCAAATCCGTGCTCGCATGAAGGCGGCGCAAGACCGTCAGAAAGCTTACGCGGATAAGCGTAGACGACCCATCGAGTTTGAGGTGGGCGATTTGGTTTTGTTAAAGGTTTCCCCATGGAAGGGTATTATACGATTCCGGAAGCGGGAAAGTTGAGTCCGAGGTTTATCGGGCCATTTAAAATCATCGCACGTGTAGGTAAAGTTGCTTATCGGCTGGAATTGCCGGAAGAGCTTCAAGGAATTCACAACACGTTCCATGTATCTTACTTGAGGAAGTGTTTGGCTGACGAGTCGGCCTATGTCCCGTACGAGGATTTGGAAGTTGATGACAGATTGAACTATATCGAGAAGCCGGTGGCTATCTTGGATAGAAAGGTCAAGCAACTGAGAAACAAGACACTCATCAGGTGAAGGTGCAATGGAAGAATCGTAAGGGATCCGATGCCACTTGGGAATCGGAAGATGAAATAAGGAAGTCTTATCCTCATCTATTTGATTAGTATGTATAGTTTCGGGGACGAAACTCTCTTTAGAGGGAGAGACTTGTAACGACCCGAATTTCGTATTATGTAATTAAAATACAATTAATGTATCATGTGTTAAATATTGTAAATATTTAAGACTTAACTAGAAAATTTGCTAGTTAGTTAATAGTGGTGGAAAAATGAAAAATGATACTAGAGGGGTGGATCTTGCCAATTGATGAAACCTACACATGAATATGTATGGCTTGCCATACATTTGGTGAGCATTTGCCTGCTCATTCACGTTTCACACAAGAGAAGAGGAGAAGAAGGGTTTTGGCATCTCATGCTCAAATTGTTGGTGATTCAAGTGCAAGATCCGAAATTGAACCCTAGAAATCATTCTTCATCTTGTCAAGAGCTACAAGTAAGTGTTATTTGATGTTCTTGAGGTGGTAAAATCGTCACCCACATGATGGGTGTAGGAATTGATGGTTTAAACATGAAACCCTAGTGTTATAGTGCTAGATGATCATGTGTATGTGTGTATTATGGTAACTAGATGTGTAATTTCTCCTTAATTGAAGATTTACATGAACCATGGAAATGGGTTTAGTTACTAGAAGGTTAAACTAAGGATTCTTCATGTAAACTAGTTGCTAGTTGTAGAATCCATGTTCATTCTTGTAGAAATGTGATTATGTGCATAACATTTGGTTGAAATTGATGAATCACATGTGTGATATGTGATTTAGGTGTAAAATTAGCTTGATGATGTTTAAAAGCTAGTAAATAACCAATATGTTAAGTTATGCACATAAGGTGTTTGATGAAATGCCTAAATTAGATGAAAAACATGAATGAACTACTTAATTGCAAGAAAGGTGCAATGTGAAAGCCTAGATTGTGGGTTGAATGTGATAAATGGTCAAATAGACCATATGTGTGATTAAATGAATGTTATGTGTTAAATGGGTCCTTAAAATGGTAATAGGAAGTGGTGTGGCAAGCGGATCCAAGGGAACCGGCAAGGAACACGTTTGATTGACCACTTAAACCTTCCGGACTCAAGGTAAGACATTCTTTAAATTAAGCATAACAAAGCAAAGGCATGAGTCACAATGTGTGTGACCATGTGCTCATAAGCTCAAACAAAATGAAAACCACGTTTAAAAAGGATAAATAGTTGACTTGCACGTATGTGAGCTTCTATGACAAATGATTCACGACGTGCGTGAACATAAAGGAAAATAACACTTTAGTGTTATACCACATGGTTGTGGAACAGAACGAGTCATGACGTGCGTGACCGTCCCATGGAAATGGGAAAAAAGGACAAACCCGAATTAAAGTGATTCACATCGTGTGTGAACACTAGGGTAAAGGGTTATCCCTACGATTCGCAACGTGTGTGGACGTTGGGTAACTCCAAGGAAAGTGGTCGTTCGTGAAAGAATGGCAAACCGTTCATTGAAATGGGATTTGACCCTATAAGGGGCAAATCCGTATGAAAAGGAAAATTTTGCGTTATGATAAGCAAATGGGATGGGTTGGGTCTAAGAACTCACCAAACATATGTAATATGTTATAATAGACGGTTCCATGGTTGTCGGGACGGTCGGGAACTCTAAAGAATAAACGAACCATAAATGGGTTAATTAAGGAATTAAATACCAAACAAATAAAAAAATTTGGTATATGCCAAGAGTCGGGTTAGACTCGTTGAAACTCGTGGGAATCACGTATACAATAAAATATGTTATTTCCGGGTGTTTGGAACAGTCGGGGTCGAAAGGGGTGGCTCGGGAACGCGAAACGACCCTTAATGGGTCAAAAATAATGAACTTGTTGCAGGGTGGACGTAAGTTACGTCCATAAGGACGTAAGCTACGTCCTCTTCACCTGGGTACGTCCTGAACTACTGCCTTACGTCCACAATCAGGGGAGAAGGGGTAGGACGTAAGCTACGTCCATAAGGACGTAAGTTACGTCCCAGGCATGTTGTTGCCTATGAGTTTCTTTTGTTGTCTTCTCGTTTCCCAGATTTTGGTCGATTATCGTTTAACGCGTTCGAGACCGTTTAAACCCCCGTAAAGACCCGAAATGAATGTTAGAATGTACTTACTTAGTTCCTATGAACTAATGGATGTCTAAACGTGTGTTTTCAGGTGTTACGGGACCGGAAGGCTAAAGTGATCGATAGGGTATACAAGGATCGAACGGGACTTGCATACGCGTTTCTTTTGTAGAAATTAACTCGTTAACATTATTTTGAAACTTCTGTCACGTGTAATGTAAATGGGTTGTTAAACTTCATTCTTGAGTGTCGGTTGACACGAAACACATATTTTGGAAGTTAAATGTTAATGAAATTTTCTGGGACCAAATTCCGCATGTTTATTTAACTTAAACGGACTCTTTGGAGGTCCGGGTGTTACAACTTCTTGCCAAACGGCTTACAAAACTGTTCGTTAAACGTTGGTTTATTTACAGCCCTATCCACCCGTGTATCAAACGAGCTTATAAGTTAGTTGTTTTATAAGTAATATTGATCGCCAAATCAAGACGCTACAACTTCGTACTTTTATTTTACATGCTTAATCACGTTTATCTTATCGTCCGTAACATGCCTACCGAAGTTTACAAGTACGGCGTATCGTGCGAACTTAATCTCTAGTTTAGTTATTTCTTAAGAGCATTCACAACTTATTCATCATCCTTATTCATATCATTACACTAAACATTACTATTTTTCTTTCTTATTTTAATTAAATAATACTTTTTATATATTCATTATTTTTTCTATCTACTCCACTCACAACCTTTAAAATATATTAAAAAATTATACGAGTTTGAACAATGTTTCCTAAAAGTACAGATTGAAAAGTACATTTCTGCATATTTCACTCACAAACCATTTATAACATACCATATAATATAAGAAATAAACTCACATAAAGTTAAGAAAGATGTTCAGATACAAAGTATACTTTTCCTACAAAGTATGAGAAAACACAAAGTGTATTTTCATAAAATAGTAACGAAGTTTTATAAATATTCTAATCAGGTCATTCAAGTTTCAAACTGTTTTAATCAGGTCATTTAACTTTGGATTGGTGTTCTAAGACTATGTAATTAACCTGATTAGCATGTAATTATTTATTTTTCAAGTTTTATGAGTGTCACACCATTGCCGCCCACCACCACGGTTGTCCCACCACCATCGCCGCCCACCACCACGGTCGTCCCACCACCATCGCCGCCTACCACCACCGTCGTCCCACCACCATCGCCGCCTACCACCACCGTCGTCCCACCACCACCGTCGTCCCACCACCACCTTCGTCCCCAACCATCGTCGCCGCACACCACCTTCGTCCCCACCATTGCCGCCCACCACCACCGTCATCCCCCGCTATCGTCGCCCACCACCATCGTCGTCCCCCCACCACCGTCGTCCTCCCACCGCCGTCGGTCCCCCACCGCCGTCGTCCCCCCACCATCGTCGTCCCCCCACCATCGCCGTCCCCCCACCAACGCCGTCCCCCCACCTTCGCCGCCCACCACCTTCGTCCCCCACCATCGCCGCCCATCACCTCTCACATTTGACCCTCCATTTTACCCATTATTCAAGTTAAATAAATAATTTTGAAATATCAAAATAAAGTTTAGCGACGTCATTGGAATAAAAAAGTTTATGAGTGACTTAATTAGGATAATTTTAAAACTTGATTACATTTCTATAAAGTTACCCCCTTTTTATTATGTCATTTATGAATGACACAATCACAATGACGTCATTGTGTCATTATGAAAGACACAATGACTAATGACACGATGACGTCATTGTGTCATAAAAAGACACAATGACTTCATTGTGTAATAAAAAGACACAATGAATTTTTTTTTATTTTGTTTATTTTTTTTTTCTGAAAGAGGACGACGAGAGAAACAGAGACTCTGAAGTAGTTTTTTGAAATTCGATTTAGATTATGAAATATAACTTTTTATAAAATTTTTAGTATTATTGTGTTTTCTTCTAATTTGTAATAAAAATAAACTTTGTACAATAATCTCACTCTAAATTTAACGAATGTGTTTTAAATGCTCTAACTTGAACCAGAAATATAATTTATAGACATTGATTTAGGTTGATGATTTTCTAGAAACACCAATTTGTCATCACCTATACAAGATATTTTGTGCTCCTAGAAGCTCCATCGTATTTGATTCAATCAAATCTGGAAGCCGGTAACACCGAAGCTGGAACACACGACAGAAACCTGTGGATTTAGCTGGTTCCCAAATTACTGCGGTACAGATTACTGTAATTGGGGCCACGTGTCAGTCACCGCCACGTCACACCCCACCGACACGTGTCAGTCAACACCCACATCAGCATATGTGATCTTCCCACTTCGTAGTTATTTCCATTTTGCCCTTTACAACATGGTCCCACTTGGCCCCTCCTCCATCATCTAGATCTATATATGTGTTCTTCAGGCACTCTCATCTTCAACCTCAAGTGAGATCTTGTTTTGTGCTTCAATTTTTGTTTTCTGCAATCGGTTTTTGTAATCAATCTTTAGTTTATTGAAGATGGTGGCTATTACAGTGGCTCGTACCGGCAGACAGTTGCAGCGTTATCACGGTCTTCAACGTGTAGTCGTTGGGTTAGTATCTTCTTGATTTGTTGTTTAGGGTTATGATTTTAGGTTTGGGTGAGTGAAATTTGTGTAATTTGAAGTGGGGTTTTCCCAATTTGATTTCTAGGGTTTGGTGGTATAAGTAAAATCGACTGAAATTGGTTGGGGGTTTTTTATTTGTTAGTGGATTTGGTGATTCTGTAGTAATTGATGTGTGAATTTGTGCAGATGCATACCTTACAGATTGAAAGGTAGTGTAAAGAAGTTAGGGATAGAAGATGCACTCGAGGTGCTTGTGATAAGTGCTCAAAGAAAAGGCAAAGGAATGTTGTTTCCTAAGGTGAGTTCTGTGCTTTTGATTGCAAAATGCTTCATAATATGTTGTTTATGTGAATCTTGAACTGTGAATTGTTAGTAACCGATGATCAAATGTTTAACAGGGTGGTTGGGAGTTGGATGAAGAGATTGAAGAAGCAGCTCTACGAGAAACAATCGAAGAAGCCGGAGTATCCGGAGAAGTTGAGAGTGAATTGGGTAAATGGTGCTTCAAGAGCAAAGGGAATGATGCATACTATGAAGGTCATATGTTCCCTTTACTTGTGAAAGAAGAACTGATCAATGGCCTGAGAAAGACATACGTCAAAGATATTGGGTAGGTTCTAAAAGGCGAAAAGATTTACACTTTTACAAAGTTTTTCAAAAAGTTTTATGCTTACAAGTCTTTGAATATGTTCTTCAGATGAGTGCATCTAAAGCTAAAGAATCTTGCCAGTATGGTTGGATGAAAGAAGCACTGGACTTGCTAGTGACCCGACTCGAAGAAGTTGGAAGATCTAACTGTTTGATTAAGGCACCCTGATTTGTAAATAGAATTGCACTTTTTCATCAGGGACAGGAACCTTAAGGATGTTGGCTCAAAACTTCTGATTATTATCAGTTACCACAAGCAATTGCAGTTTCGAGAGCCCAAAGAAGATCAAAGATGCACTAAACCAAAAGTAGCAAAATGCAAGGTGTAAATCCCGAGCTCGTGTTACAATTTGTTTGTTTTTGCCATAGACTTCAAGCAACCTGTGAGGTTATGGTTTTCTGTAACATGAAGACTTGAGAAACAATGCATAGAAAGATGAATCCACCCTTGCACCAAAGATGAAGAACTTTTGGTGCATTCTGGCGTGTTGACTCGCGTGCTACACTTAGTATGGATCTGCTCTGTTGATTTTTTTTATGGATCTGTATCACATGGTTCATCAACAATGGAAGTTTCATTCAGTACCAAATGAAGATGTTATCATGTTCTGTTGTTTTCTTGGTCATTTCATGTGTATGTAGGCAGTTTTTAGGCTGTTTTTAGTTCTTCAATTAAGGTTCTTAAGAACATAAGGTCAAGTAGGTAGGATCAGATGTGTAATTGTGTTAGGCATGTATATGAACTTACATTATCAATCAACCAATTAATCTTCAAGAATTGATAACCATGCATTATGTATAATTGTATGTTTTTGTCTGTCGTTTACAAAACGACCACATTCATTTGATCCAACTTGAAACAATATTATACAGTTTAATGTGGAAATAATGTAAAGTTTTATACAACTTTAATTTGATGTGACAAGAGATTTGAATTATTCGTGTCGTTTAAACATATTAAAATTTTAACGTATCACGTCTGATTAAAAAGAAGAAAAGGAATAAAACATTATTTGGAATGGGACCATTAACTGAATGTGATGTGAGGTGATAATAGTTATATGTATTACCAACTACCAAAGTCGTCGCTATTGCAACTGGTCATCCATGATAGCTACTACTTATCACGATTTGCTTCCACACATAATAGTAGCCGTTAATTCATCTCCTTCCACATGATTTCTGGCCTATACACGTTAAAACAGTTGTCGTCTATTCTCGTTCGATACGATACCATACGCTTCAAAACCAGATAATGTAAGCGCGTCAACTGTTATGAGGCATAGGACGAAGTAAACGTTCAGGGTCCTTTTCAATGATTTCTTTTCGGCTAACACGTCTCGTTTTAATTATCTTTTTCTTTTTTTAGCAACCTGACTTGATTGGTATTTTTGATTTTGATTTGAGATGGAATCAAACATTTTAGACTAATTTCAGACCCCAACTCAAAATTTAAATTAGTATTCTAATTCTTTTAAAATTTATATTTTAGAGTAGGTTTATACTAAAAATAATATTTAATTTAAAAAACTTAATAAGTATTGTGGCTTTGACACGTGTCCTTCTATTGTTTTAAAAAGAAGAGCATTTTAGTCATGTGTCAAATAGGTCAGCTCAATGTGTTTTATATATTTATTGTGTCAAATATTAGTTTATTGTATCATATATTTTACATTATTTGTTATGTGTATTAATCATTGCGTTTTATATTTTAGATCATTTTATATTATTTTTGTCATTGTTTTTATAAATTATAAACATATTATCTATCATTGTGTTTTAATTAGAAGATACAATAATATACTTTCATCTATCTAGTTTTCAAAACTCATAGTGTTGAATATAACACAATGTTTTATTTTTGTTATTGTTTTTTAATAGATTATATAAAATTAGTATTATTCATTGTGTTTTACTATTAAAAATACACAATAATTTTATTTCGACAATGTATTTTTCAAAACTCATATTATTTAAGATAATACAATGATGATCAAAGGACACAATGAGACATTGTGTTATTTTGTCATTATTTTTATGTATTAGATTACTTAGTTGTTAATTTATTATTGTTTTATATATTAGAGATACATAATAATGTTATTCCATCATTATATTTTTTAATTCATCATTTAAAAACAACACAATAGTATTCAAAATTAACATAATAACCAACTAAAAGACACAATGAACTGCACTAAGACACAATGACGAGATATGAGCTTAAAAACGTTATTTTTATATTCTTATATAATAATATTGTACTCATTTTAAAGGTAAAAAATGCTCATTTTTATGAAGTAATTTTTATTAAAAATAATATCGTATATAAAAGTTATGAACGTTTTAAAAAATGAGAAAAATTACAAAAATTCAACAAAAGTGAAAATACTCCTCTAATAATTTTTTTCCTACAATTTGATCTCAACCATTGATTAAGAAGGTGAATGATTGAGATTGTTTTTTTGACTTTTAGTGTTAGAAGACTTTTTATTTAAACATTTCTCTATATTTTAATGAGCTTAAAGACCTTATATTTTTGTCGTGTAGGCTTGAAGGATTACAAAAACTATAACTTATTTGTATTCTCGTATATAAATAATAAAAGAATAATGACTAAATATTACGCCTTTTCCCAATCAGAAACCGTCGCCAGCTTCTAATGATCCACATCACCAGCCACTCTAATGATCCACCCTCAACTTCACTATAGTTAGCCACACCCGCAACAACAACCAAAAAAAGACTTTAATAGATTTATTCGATATAGCCTTCCAAAAAAAGATTCATATAATAGAAATACTCCAATATTTAGGCACCTTCCAATTATAAATCAACACTCCAGAATTTTATGCGGGTCGTATAGCCTCATACGTATTGTATAGGGAGTTGTATAACGCTATATGGAGCGTATAACTCTTTTGACAGTCCTGTGATATTTTTCTCGTATTCATTATCGAATTTTATTATACGCGTCGTATAGGACTATATGTATCGTATAGCGGGTTGTATAGGGAGTATAGCCATTTGATAGCCCCCAAGATTTTCTTCGTCTTTAGTGCTTTGACCCTATATGTATCATGTAAGTCTATACGAGACGTATACGAGGTTGTCGATTTATAATGATGGTTGTCTTAATATCATGACTAGATAGAAACCTTTCAACAAACATGATAATAACGAAATAATCATATAAAACAAAGGCAAGTCCATGAACTAAAGGCACGCGAAGGGGTTGATAAAAGATCTTTTAATATAGTTAAGGGAATGTATGTCCAAACGAAACACAATAAAAACAAAGATCAATTGGTAATTTTAAAATATCACGTCTATAAGATAAGAATACTCTTAAATCAAAACAGAAAATAACGTATTCTTTATCTTTACCCTTTTAAAAACAAGATTAATAAACTAAATTAATTTAATCTTTAGCTTTTCATTTCGTCGATGCTCATCTTTTCATCTTCAACAATTTAGAAAAATAAAAAATCCAAATAACACCAAATTGTATATGGGTCGTTGTTGTATATAGACAGACCTGTTTACTACATTTATTCACTACTCTCCACCCCATGACGGGTTCAAGTGTCACGTTTTATTTGTTTAATTTGGTAATTTCAGTAGCTTTAGACCTATGCTTATTTTTTTTAATGTTGGTGGAAGTTTACGTGTCTATGTCTCGGTTAGTAGGGAGTGTACTCCATGATTAGATCATGGAGTCATGGGTTATTTCATTTCTTGATATGTAATCACGTGTGCTTCACTTATTAAGGAAGTAAATGAGAAGAAAAAAATGCATTGAGTTTTAGAACGAAGAAACTATGGGGCGTTTGGTTCGCGGAATTTGTTAGAATTAGAATTAGAATTGGAATTTGAATTGTAATTCAAAGAAATTGCATTTGGAATTTAATATTTTCCAAATGATTTAAAATTCAAAGGAATTGTAATCTATAAAGGGAATTTAAATTCCAAATGCATTTCCAGTGCCAATACATTATAAAGGAATTGGAATTTATCACCCATTGCAAACCGCCACCACCTCAATGACTACCAATCATCGCCGCTACATACCACCGACAGCCGTCGCCGTCACCGTCGACAATCGACCGCGACCACCAACCGCGCCCGTTGCCGAAAACCGACCGCCGCCGCCGATCGACCGCCACCAACCGATAACGCCCGTCGTCGAGACAAGGTTCAGCAACGGTGGTCGGTGACAATCGACGATTAGGGGTGGTGATGGTCGGCGTCGGCGGCGGTCGATGGGCGGCGATGACGGCAATTGGGGTCGGCGGTGGTCGGGGTCGGCGGTGGTCGGGGTCGGCGGGGTCGGGGTCGGCGGACGACGGCAGTCGGCGGCGGCCAGTGACAGATGGCGGCGGTCGACGGACGACGACCGTGGTCAGTTATCGGGGCGGGCAGCGGCGTCGGCGATCGGGGCGTCATAGTCGGTTGGCGGTGGGCGGGGTGGTAGGCGGCGGTCGGCGGTTGGGGGCGGCGGGGGTTAGGGTTGGCAGGGGGCGTCGACGGTCGGCGGTCGGGGTCGTCGGTAGTGTCGGTCGGCGGTGAGCGGGGTGGTAGATGGCGGTTAGTGGTGGAGGCAAAAGTCGGTGGAATTTGAAATCCTTCAATATTTGGAAGGATTTTGAAATCCTTTATTTAAAGGAATTTGAGGGAATTAATTCCAATTCCAATTCCAATTCCTTTTTCAACCAAACACGTGAAGAATGGAATTCAAATTCTAATTCCAACAAATTCCTACCAACCAAACACAATGACCAATGGAATTCAGATTCCAATTCCATTGAATTCCATTGAATTCCCGCATATCAAACGCCCCCTAAGTGATTTGTTTATGAGTTAAATTGATTTTGTTTTTGCTAGCTCAATTTTGACATATCAAACCGTGATTTTGAATACAATTTTTTAATCGAGATGATGTACGTGTGTATCTTCGGTTGGATCTCACAACCCTAACCTCAGGGCCGGCCCAATAAGGTATTCAGATCAGGCTAGGGCTTGGGGCCCCCAAAAAATAGGGCCTCATTTTTGGGCTAGATGTGTACGCTTGGGCCTCAAAACCTTAGATCCACAATTACCAAATACCAATACCCCTAGTAGTCCAAAACGAATATCGGGAGTGCAGAATGGCGGCTTCTTTTTCGTTTAGTGAAAAGGGCGACGATTACGATTTCCAATACCAAGAGTCGAAGATGTTTATCATGGCGGATGGGCAGGTGATGATCACGATATCAATAAGGACTGTCGGTCGTTTAACCTTAACCTGGTATATCAATTGCTATTAGGATCAAAGGTGTTCCATTAATCCATTAAAATCACTCGGTTTCCTTCACAATGTTAACAAGAATTTAATTGTGATTATTCGATTACTATGGATTTTTTTGTTTTCTGTCTTTCTGATTCATGCAACGAGACTATGGCTTAGGATTCACCAACCCGACTCAGATTAGTGTTTTTTGTCTTTTGGTAATCTGAATCGAAATTATTTGCTGATATTTGTTCATTTTATATTGCTTGCAGTTTGTCCTGATAAATAGACTGATTTAGTATTTGCTTTGAACCATTATAGTTGTAATGAGTTTCTTTTGCTACTTGTTGTGTAAGGGCTACTGAAGTTGCACATTGCCATTTGATGCTTTGAAAATGAATTATTTGATGAAAATCTTGAAAGGATCAATGTGGTTTGGAGGAAAGCATATGATTAAAGTATCCTGCCTCTAGTTTTGTTTCTTAAGTTTATTCCAAACATTTTTAAATTAATATTTTGTTACCATAAATTGCAGCAGCATCACCACCATGACATTAATTGCTTTCTGTAGTGTGTTGATTTATGCATGTGATATGTTAATTGTTTTTAGTTGATTTCTACGATTAATTGTCATGCATATTGAAGTTAAATGACCAGTCATCACATTTAAATTGTGAATTCAGTAGGAATTTAGGAAACAATTGATTAGCATGGATGTAGATGGAAGAGGTACATGACATCAATAGTCACCCACCGGTTCTTCACAAGTGCTCCAAAAGATAATCCAGTTTGTTATTTAGTCCTTTATCTTTTTAGATAAGAAAAAAAATAGGAGTTTGAATGATACTAATTTAATATAATACCATGTCAAATTAAAAACCAAAAATGAAAAAGTTATGAAACATGTCATTTGGAAATTTATAAAAAGAGTTAAAGGCCTCAGTTTT
Source organism: Flaveria linearis (assembly GCA_024085815.1). Classification (NCBI taxonomy): domain Eukaryota; kingdom Viridiplantae; phylum Streptophyta; class Magnoliopsida; order Asterales; family Asteraceae; genus Flaveria; species Flaveria linearis. Next base: position 67,877,541 of record CM044006.1, read on the forward strand.
AAAGTTTGCTTGAGGCCTTCAAAAAGCTTGAGCCGGCGCTAACCTTATATTTTGATGGTGAGTCTGTATCCAAATCGAGTCATAAACCTATCCGTTCAAACGATTCAATTTGATTTCAATTTTAATATTTACCCCAACCCAGGTTATATTAATCGTGTTATCGTGGTAAGTGTACCCCATGTACTCTTACTCAATATACCCCCTCCAACTTGAATACATGCGTATACAATATTTTGTACATACTTGTACATGCTCAAACCAATCATATACAATGCGCTTATACAAGTGTGTACATACTATATGTCGCAACTTTGTTTTTTCCAGTTTTGATATGACTCATCAATATCAAAACTTTAAGCGGTGTAATTAAAATATAAATTAAACCTGGACAGATGTCTAAACAGGTTTTCGACCTCCAAAATGCAACTCTTTCAAAATACTATCTCTCTCTCCATCTCTCCTCCCTCTCTCTCTCTCTCCCTCCCTCTTTCTCTCTGTCTCTCTCCCTCTCTCTCTATCTCTCTCACACAAAGGCCAAAGGTCATTCACATCGACACCCCATGGGGTTTATTGTGGCGAGGTTAACATTGTTGGTTTTGTAGGAACAAGTTTCACAAAATCCTTCAAGATATCTGTAACAAAGATCCATCAACCATTCCACCCCCAACATATCGATTTCAAAATTAGTTGAAACGAATCAAAGAAAGTCTAAATCATATCTACACAAAACCAGTTCTAATAAGAAACCATTTGAGAAATGGAAAAAACAGGATCGGATTTAACCGATTTTCAACAGATAGTATCTCAAAGTGATTTCAAACCGGCAAATCAATTTGATTTTATACCGATCCAAACCGGGTTCGAATCACATCCGGTTCACATGCGGACTTTTAGTAACATTTCAACTTGCATGGGCCGGATCGCAAATTTTATAAAGGTTTCAAAACAAGTGGGCGCTGGTTCACAAAATTTATGAAGCTTTGAACACAAGTGAAGTGGGGTCTGGTCGAGTTCTAAGCACGTTCCAAGTTGCACCGCCACAACTTAGAAGCTTCTTACCACTTGGGACCAATATCTTCTAGCCCAATACCTGAAAAATCCAACACCAAACTCACCATATTTTTAACTACTCTTTGACGTAAGATATTGTTATAACCACAGTGGGTTTCTAAAGCTAGGTCGAGGTCGGTTCATCTTTATTTCTTATTTGTTTAATCTTTTTTATTATCATTATAAGTTATATATTACTTAATATAATCAATTCGGTTATCCACTTGACACATGTCGTCATGAGAAGAGACTCGTCTCGTCGTGACCTCTTGAATTCTCAGAACTTTTGTCGCTTCATTAAAGGTGGGTCCTTCCCAGTCCTCTCGTACTAGGAAAGGTGCTCTCAATGCTCGATCTAACGCCCACGCCGGATATGGACCGAACTGTCTCACTACGTTCTGAACCCAGCTCACGTACCACTTTAGTCCCTTGGAACATATGAGCCATCGAGGTGCCAAACCTTACCAATAACAAGTATATGTTTTATAAATTAAATGAAATTTACATAAGTATATGTTTTATAAATAAATAACTGGTTATTTAGCTCGTAAACCTAATAGAGTTGGAGTAAAACTTGAGCTTGAACTTAAGTTCCACTGGAATCAAATTTTTAGTGAATAGAGATTTTTAATATGTCGTGATATACTTCCTTTTAAACTAATGAAATATATATTTAATACACTAGTAGTTTCTTTTTCTTTTGATAAATATAATTGTATGATCATGCTTCGAATGATAAATGTTATTTTAATCGCACACACTATCATTTTCTAGTCAAGACCTCACCCCCAATGCTCTCAAGAGAAAACTCATAACTAGAAAACTCATTTGGCTCAACTCATAACTTAGGGCACAATTAATTTTATATTATATGTATATTTTTTAAATATATATTATAAACTATAATCCAATCAAAAACTTAATCTAATTATGTTTTAAACCAAATTTAATTTCTTTGGTTATTTTATTGACCCGATTACTCATTTAGAAGCCTTTTTTTAGAAAACAAAATACTTAAATCTCATGAGCTATGATTCATTATTAATTGTTTGATTATTTAAATGGTCAATTGAGCAGTCCGAAAAATAGATAAATTAAATAAAATATAGAAAGCAAAATATTAAAATGCTAGCTCAAACTCATTGATGCGACTGATTATCATGAAAGTTTATTTATATGTTGTTATGAGTTATGGTTGTGTTTGTAGCAGCAGAAACTAGTTTTTTGCTTTCGAAGTCTTTTTATGTGAAATTTGATTGTTGTATGTATGTACTTAAGGGTTGATGAATGATCAGTGATGTGATTTTCATGGTTGGTTTATTGTTGATATATAGGTATTATTTCAATTCATTGTCAATTTTAACATTCATATTAATTTCTGGGTTCATTTTTTTTTTTTTTTGTTTATTTCATATAATTTGGATGACTTGGATGGGCTTAATTGTTGGACTAAATAGCTGGGCTAGATGCAAGCGAAACTGTTAAGATGGGTTGTTGTTGTCGTGTTCATCTTGTTATAGGTCAACATATAATAAGAGAGAATCACAAATAGATCTTTTTCTCATCTAGGGTTCAACCCATGATTAACATTAGACCTAGAACTTTCTTAATTAGATATGTTCAACACTCCTCTTTCTCATAGTTCATCATTCAAACAATTGAATATTGTTCATCATGATCATCAGCTCATATTCCTCTCTCAGTTTTCTTTAGGGTTCATCATGATGATGATCATGGTGTTCTTGAGTGATTTTTAGATCTTGTTCGTCAAGTTATTGTATAAATAATCTGGTTCTTAAACTTTGTCTTTTTTCTTCTGTTTCATAGTCTTAACAAATCTCGTTTTTAGATTGTACGGTTATGGTTGAATGTTTTTAGGTTTTGGTTTAACACAATCTGATATAAGTTTCTTGATATTAATTCACTCTGGTTTTCCATCTTGTGTGTCTAAATGGAAGCATTACCATCACAGTATACATCATCATAAATTTTAACATTAAGGGGTTATTTGGTAGCATCTGAATCAACCTATTAATGGTTCAGATGTTTGAATGGTTCAGTTGTTTGAATGGTTCAGCACTTAATGGTTCAAGCTCTTTGTTTCGCAAGCAAATGTTTGAATAGTTCAGATATTTGTCTCTCAATAGTTAAGCATTATACTAATGCTAAATGATTAAGAGGTCTAATGCTGAATGGTTAAGATTTCTTATCTAAATTGGTCAGTCATTTGTTTTGAATAGTTAAGCGATATACTAGCTCTTAATGGTTCAGACCTTTTAATGGTTCAGCACTTAATGGTTCAGATTTTTTATTGATTCGGCACTTAATTATTGGAAAATTGTGAAACTAACTCCTAAGATGATGAAAACATACTTGATACATGTGATATTTACTTCTGTTTATGGGTTATAAAAGAAAAACGTTTTCCTTTTCTAGTGGGATAATGTACTCCATCCAAGCATTTAATTTCTTTATATAGAATTATTTCACAGACCGTCTAATTAAATAGTATTTTGGTTTAGTTTTAGAGATGACAAGACAATGGGCCAGGTTGCGGGTCACTTTAGAAACGGGTCGGGCCCGGTCGACCCACCATGTCAGAAGGAAATGCAACCTTTTGAATTGGGTCCTAATGGGGACACGGCATGGGTTTTTGGGGGTGGGCCGGTTCAAACGGTCACGGTTAGGTCTTGCGGTCACATTTTGGCACCTAACCGTGACCGCATGGACTTGCTGTCACGGTTTGGGGTGTTTGTCCCCGTGACAGCATGGTCTTGCTTTCACGGTTCGGGTGGTAGTCCCCGTGACCTCCTGACAACAAAACGACAAAATGACAAAATGAGATGTTAAAGTTGAAAAGCGGTCACCAAACCGTCACCTGGAGGCCAAACCGTGACCTCTAGGGTACACGGTCTCAGTTTAAGGTACGACGTAGACGTGATTTTGACAAAAGGCCGGGATTCCCGGCACAAACTGTCACGTGGAGGCCAAACCGTGACGGTTTGTGCCCCAGAATTTCACATTATATACATTTCACCTTCGAACAATCGGCATATCCATTTCCAAACTAAAAATTCGCAATTTCATAATCCACACTCGAGATTTTTCAGCCTTCGTCATTCCAAAAACGCGTTAATTCGAAAACAATGTCGGGTTCGGGAGATCATTATCAAAAGCCGAAGCTTCCAGATTTGAATGTCGTGACCTCGGTGATTCTGCTCTTGGGCTCGCAATCTCAAGCTTTTTCTTCTTGACTTACCCCGATATCGACACTGGTAAACTCTCTGAACTCCGTTCGCGCAATGTTAGTGGTGAAAAACTCGCTCGGGTTGCAGTTCGCCTCGGGCTTTACACCACCGGACCATGGTGCAAGATCCTAGTGCCACAACCCTACCTCTCCCCCCAACCATCCTTGTCACACTACTTCTACTAAATACGTCTCGAAATCTCAACGCCGATTCAGGTGTTGTAAAGTTAACAAACGCGAACCCAGCGTTAGTTCGCCGACTACAAAACAACAACAAATTAAAAGTAATAAAGTACTTGGATTCTAGCACGACTAACATCCGCAATCTTTTTGCTTTGAAACAAATCCCAATGTTTTCCTTTAACCGACGTATGAAACTTCCAAGCTGCTTCAGATTTTGTAAAGTTCACAAACGCATATCCGGTATTCAAACCATGCCTGTACGTATATATCAACGTCAAAACTTAGCTTACAGTGAGTACGTTAATAAAACTCCGATCGAACGGTGTTTCCCGCCTTTTCATTCTCAAGTTTACAGTGATAAAATTACGGAAATAAAAATAAATGTTTAATGCTGGCCCATCTAGCGCGGGCGGGTCTGGTCAGGGCAGCGATCCGGGGATGATGGATTAGATAGATATTTGTTTGTATTTTATTTCTTTTTGTATGTAAAAACTCGTTGTATATATATATATATATATGCAGTTTCAGTTATGATGATTTGTATATTTGGTTGTGTTTGTTTGGTTGTGTTTCTTTGTTTGTTTGCTTTATATTTGCAATGTTGATAATGTTAATTGTATATGTTTGATAACAACTGATTTTTATGATTAGGTTAACCATGTGATAAAATAACAACCAACTTGTTTAAAATTACTTGTAATATGACCATGAATTGCAGCAGATTAGGTTAACCATGTGATAATGTTAATTGTATCTGCGCTGCGTTTTGTCTCCACAAAGATTAAAGTCAACGCGTTCTGAATCAAGATTAAAGATAACAGATTACAAAGACTAATTAAGCAGATTAGAAAAAAAAAAGATGAACTGAATCGCACGTTTGTTAATGATTAAAACCATAAATAGTGTTTGTTAATGATTTTAAAAGTATATAAACCTGAGGATAAATCGGTGCACCACCATATGCAACAGCAACTTTCACACCAGTTTCATAGCAGAATTTCTTAGCTTCTTCAAATATCTAACGAAATAATACAGATCATAAGAACAATAGTTATATTATATATTCACAAAAAGATAGAAATGATGTGACGGTGAAACTAGTAATCGATAATCAATCATCATTTGTAAAGACTAATAAAAATAAATGTTTATGCTTAAGGAAGATACACGAAATCAAACTCCGATCAAACGGTGTTTCCCGTCTTTTCATTCTCAAGTTTATAGTGATAAAATTACGGAAATAAAAATAAATGTTTAATGCTTAAGGAAGATACACGAAATCAAACTCCGATCGAATAATAATAATAATGTTTAGTAGTAGTAATAATATTAGTAGTAGTAGTAATAATAATAATAATAATAATAATAATAATAATAATAATAATAATAATAATAATTAATAATAATAATAATAATAATAATAATAATAATAATATAAACAGCTGAAGGATTGCTCATCAGTAGTTTTGTAAACAAAGTGTCACGTTTGGCCAACACGTGACAGTTAGGGTTTCTAAACCGTCACGGTTAGGGCTAACCGTGACCTTTTGGGGTATTGCTCATCAGTAGTTAATTAAACAGCTGAAGGATTGCTCATCAGTAGTTTTGTAAACAAAGTGTCACAGTTAGCTCTTGCGGTCATATTTTGCACCTAACCGTGACCGCATGGGCTTGCTGTCACGGTTTGGGGTGTTTGTCCCCGTGACCGCATGGTCTTGCTGTCATGGTTCGGGGTGGTAGTCCCCGTGACCCCCTGACAACAAAACGACAAAATGACAAAATGGGCTGTTAAAGTTGGTCACCAAACCGTCACCTGGAGGCCAAACCGTGACCTCTAGGGTACACGGTCTCAGTTTAAGGTACGACGTAGACGTGATTTTGACAAAAGGCCGGGATTCCCGCATAAAACCGTCTCGTTGAGCCCAAACCGTGACGGTTTGTGCCCCAGAATTTCACCTTAAATACATTTCAGCTTCAAACAATCGGCATCCAAACTAAAAATTCGCAATTTCATAATCCACACTCGAGATTTTTCAGCCTTCGTCATTCCAAAAACGCGTAAATTCGAAAACAATGTCGGGTTCGGAGATCATTATCAAAAGCCGAAGCTTCCAGATTTGAATGAGGTGCCACATATCGAAGATTCGAACCAGGTTAAACTAGTATATGTTTTATTATAACTTATTATTTGAAATATCTAACCATTATCTTTTTTAGGAATATTACGTATACGGGAGTCACCCTTCGTGGGGGGAGGAGGAAACCAACCCGTCGAACACATTTGCTCAAGAGGCGTACAACTCTTTATTTGGACCGACAGGTTACGATGAAGGGTACAGATATCCCCCTTGCAATTCTTACGGGCATGCCCCGAACACGTACCACTCGCAAACAGAGCTGGATTACGGACATCACTCGTACCAGTCAGAACTAGAAATTACACATGTGTCGGATACTTTTAATGGGAATGACACAGATGAGAGTGACGGTTCGGTTCACCTCAAAGAAAACCATGGGGACACCGCGGAGCATGATGAGGATGAGTATCGGATAAGAAAGGCTACGGTTTCTTATAAAACCAATCAAGTACGAAGAGTTTTTATTCTTTTGTTTATTTTATTTTTTATTTGTTTTATATATTGTTTTTTTATGTCTAGCTTTATCATTTTTTCAGTATTTTGATTCTCGTGAGGACTTGGAGAAGTGGGCTAAAACGAGAGGACGCGAGCATGGGTGCGTCATTGTGGTGGGTCGGTCACGAAAAAAGGATGTGGAACTAATATGCAATCGTAGTGGTGAACCTAAATTCACTGGCACAAGTAGACGTACTGGGAGCATAAAGAAAGGATGTCCCTTTAAACTCGTAGGGAAGTACGTAGGAAAAAGTGACAGTTGGATGTTAGAGGTGAGAAACGAGACGCATAACCACGATCCTGTTGTGTACGAGGAGGGCCACGCGCATCTTAGAAAGATGACCGCCGAAGAAATTGATCTGTCGAGAAATTACACAGGCAGCACGTGCGGCCACGACATATCCATTCAGCCGTAAGGGAGCAGTTTCCCCACAGCGTCTGTGTTGTTCAAGACATATACAATCTGACGTCAAAGTTTAGGGCTGAGGGGAGAGAAGGCATCACACCAATGCAGGAACTTGAAAACCTGCTACAATCTAAAGAGTTCGTGTATGAAACACGAACGAATGCAACTACTAAGGCGGTGGAAGATGTTTTCTTTTGTCATCCTACTTTATATAAAATGTGGCGCGCATTCCCGCACGTGATGTTGATAGACACGACGTACAAGACCAACATGTACAACTTCCGTTTGTTCAGGTTATTGGCGTTACGTCGACGTCGAAGTCGTTTTGTATCGCGCATGCATTTATATCGAGGGAACGGCAAGACAACTTCACATGGGTACTGGAGCAGATCAGAGATATGCTCGATGGGTGTGTGGAGCCCCGCGTTATTGTCACAGACAGGGACCTGGCCCTGATGAGTGCGTGTGACACAGTGTTCCCGAGTGCTACTAAAAACCTATGCAGGTGGCACGTTCGGGAGAATATCAAAAGACGGTGGAATATCCTTTTCAAAACCGACATGTGGAAGGATTTTTCATACTGGTGGAAGACCTTGTGTTCGTCTCCCACAGAGGCAATGTACGATTACAATTGCAGGAAGATGGAAGAAAAGTTAAATGAAGATGGTAAAAGTGGTAAGAATTTCATATTTATTTTTACTCTAACAATTTATTTGTTCATTTTCTAAAATTTGTTATTTTCTTTCAGAGGTATGGGAATATATTTGGAATAATTGGTTGGTGCCGTACAAAGAGAAAATTGTTACTTGTTGGATGTATGACCGCCTTAACTTTGGTGAATTTACAACTAATCGGGTTGAGGGCCAACATGCCAATTTCAAGAGTTACCTCACAGGGACCAACAATACGTTGCACACACTTGTCGGATATGTTTGTGACCTCGTGCGCGGCCAGGAGATTGAAATTTGTAGAACATTCGAGGTGTCCCGTGTGAAAATTAAAAAAGACCATCGACTGTCATTGTTCTCAAAGTTGCATTATAAAGTATCAACTTTTTGCCTTAGCCTCCTTGAATCAGAGTTGACACAAATGGAAATGATTCAGGAGTCTGGGGTTCATGTGGACACCAGTTGTTCACGTCCATGGGCTTGCCATGTGCTTGTCATTTGGAGATACACGTCCGAGAAGGTTATATTTTTCTTAATACATTTTTTACTGTTGTCACACGATTGTATATTTTTTACTATTAATTTAACCTTTAAATCCAGTCACAAGTATTCCACTCGATGCGGTAGATCCACACTGGAGGAAGCTTGATTTTAAGCCAGCTTACGTGGCGCCGTCTGAACCCGACTACGATGTGAAATTTGATGACTTGAAACAAAAGATTATGTCGTCTCCCAATCCTCAAGTAAAGAAAAAATTGTTTAACAAAGTATTTGACTCTTTGTTTAAGAGTAAGTCAAAACTTAAAGAACCTGAGGTGCGTCATGACCGACGTGGTCGTCCAAATATTAAGGAGCAACAAAGAAGAGCGGACTCCAATACATCACAGTATAAGGCTGCTAGACACAGCTCCTATACTTCCTCGCAACAAACTATACCTGACCCGGCGAGGCATAGCTCATATACCCCTCAGTTTAAAATGCCCAATGACCGTTCTAATAAGGCAAACGCTGCTTCAAATGTACCGATTACGGGAGCTGCCCTAGGGTTTCCTTTAATATTGAAACCAAAGGACGTGATAAAGTTATGAGGTTTAAGGATCAGCTGCCCCAATGGATTCACCGGTACGTTTCGACTATAAAAGATGTGCGGCCTGATGGTAACTGTGGTTTTCGGGCGATCGCGGTGGCTTTAGGGAGAAAGCAAAATGAATGGGAATGGGTTAGGCGTCAAATGTTGTCGGAGATGGACAGAAACATGAGGTATTGGCGGAGCAATTTGAACCGTGAGATGCCGGGCTATTATGATTCTGTTCGTAATAGCTTAAATTGGTTTGGCACGACTAAACCCGCACCCGATACCCATTGGCTAACTTTTCCGGCCCATGGACTCGTAATTGCGGAAACATTCAACTGTATTGTGCATCTTATTTCTTCATTTGGCAGCCAGACATGGTTCCCGCTGAGAACAGCCCCAGAGCCATTATTCACCTATCCAGTTGTCGCACTTGCTCATATTAACGGAGCTCATTTTATTTGCATACAATTGGAAGGGGATTACCCGATGCCCCGTGTGAGCTATCATTGGCCGAGATATGCATATTAAGAAGCACTAGAATGGCAAAATATGTATGAGGGTCGTTTAAATAATTACGTTAGAATAATGGATCGTCATAGAGGCACCAATATCTCCTGTAAGATATCATTATCCGATACTTTATCATATTAATGAATATCCATTTATTTGATGATGATGATGATGATGATGATGATAGTAATAATAATAATAATAGTAATATTAATAATATATTAGTAGTAATAGTAATAATAATAATAATAATAATAATAATAAATAATATAATAATAATAGTAATAATAATAATAATAATAATAATAGTAATAATAATAATAATAGTAGTAGTAGTAGTAGTAGTAGTAATAATAATAATAATAATAATAATAATAATACTAGTAATAATAATAACTAGGAATTTCTCCCGCGCGTTGCCGCGGGGAGATCATAGGGAATGAATGAGTTTATGAAGCCTTACTGAGAGGGTGATCTAAGAATATAGATAGAACTGGAACACATACTCTGTATCTTCTTACGTGTTTGAATACAAGCGGCACTTATCTTCCCCTCTGTTTCCAGCAAGTCAAATAAAACTATTTTATAGATGAACAGTTGAACATAACTTAGAATGTTTGTTATATGCTTACGTGTTTGAATACAAGCGGCACTTATCTTCCCCTCTGCATTGTAACTAATATCAATTAACTTCCCCTACACCAAGAGAGCTCTAAATCAGGTAAGTTCAAGAGTCATATTTTATTTATTGGTTTCAGATGATGATGTTAGTAATAGTGATAACAATAATATAACCAGGTTGATAAGGCTGTAAGAAAATAACCATATTAACATATATTAGGGAAAATATACACATAAAAAACAGCACTTTTATCCCTAGTCTTGATAAATAGTCCTTTTGCTCATCTCAAATTAATTAATCCCTGGTGTGTTTAATTGGTCAAAAGGAATTCAAATCGATAAAAAATTTAAAATCTTCAAAACACTTATGATGGAAACTTACTTGGTGGCATATTTCACAAGTGATGTCACCCTTTTCATTGCACCAATATTGAACACACTTCCTGTGAGCATACTGCATAAACATAAAAGTTAGCAACATAAGCAAACACAAAGCGAAAATTCCCACATTCATAAAATCCCCCACCAGATTCAATATATGATTCATCTTGATCATAAATGATAAGACCACCTAAATAAAATCAAAAAGCATCAAAACCCGTGTGTTATCATAATAAAAAAATCGTCTTTTGGGTTAAAAAGCATGAAGTTAACCCAAAAATACAATTAAAAGTCAACATCATATATTGATCTTCTTTATCATCAAAAAGCCCCATTTGAATCAAAGACGTATTTGGATACTGATTCGACTTTCACCTAATCAAAATCACACAAAATACAGCAGATATCCAATTTCAATTTCAAAATCGATAAACAAATACGAAATTTCTCAAATTACAGATCCATCGTGAACTTTATTGTACCTCTTGTAGCCGAGAATCGTTCCTCTGGTGTAGAGTCTAAAATTGAAAAAGAAAATGTTTAAAAGAAGTGAGTTTTGTATGGATTTGAATATGAGTTGGAGATTAGGGTTTATACGAATGCATTATACCTGACGCGTTCTCCTTGATGATCCTTCACTGTTGATGTAGCAGCAGCAAGCACTCAAGCAGCCAAGCAGCAAGCACTCAAGCAGCCAAGCAGCAAGCTGCGATTGATGTAGCAGCAGCAAGCAGCCACCAGGAACCGAGGAAAGAGGCGTGTAGTTGTGTTTTTGATGGCCGATTGTGGGTTTATACCTGTTCTGGTGTTGCATATGATCCATAATGGACATCCTTTCGTGATAACGCCTTCATTGCAGTCCACAAGGATCCAACCTGTGATCAAGACGACATACACTGTTAATTGACTCCCAATAATAAAAATTTGAAAGATAGAGTGATGAAATTGCTTTTAATCATTGACAATTAATACCTTCTCAACTATTGATGTAAGCTTGAAAGTCAAATATAACCCTGTTGTCAAAGATGAAAAAAGGCTCCCATATTCTTTGTTTAGGAAAAACCGGTACCAGACTGGAGCAGGTAAGAATGCACGGTATAACAGCGATGTGTATTCCACCAGGGTTAGCATTTGACCCTAAAATATCAAAGGTTCATGTCAGAAGGTACAAGATATATGTTTGAAACTCATACATCACAAACATGGTTTGGTTGTTTAAAGAGTTAATCACCAAAATACGAGCATGCTATCATTGATATCCTAATTTGACAGAGAATAATAATACAGGCTGTAGAAAACTGTATTGATACTATGACGATCAGATGCATCATATGTTTTTTTCAAACGTTAAAACTGATTAGTGAAAATTGAAATAAAACTTTTTTGGGGGTGCTAGATTGATTGCTTTGCCATTTATTCAATTCTATTATCAAACACATCATTTTTCGGGCAGAATTTTAAGCTGCTTAGAGAAGTGAGATGAATATATTTTTCAAATTCAATGAAGTTGATATACTATGGTAATTCAGGTAATGATTTGTTGCATATTTATGAATTTGGTAATTAATATTGTATCATGTCACATTACCTGCCTACGGAAATTATGACCCTTGCCATTTCTATAATACATAAGTAATACTTGCTTCATAGCCATTGTTGCTTGTCGCACCATTGTATCTGCACACAATAGAGCTCATTAAAAATAATGGGATAATCAAACATTTACGATTTAGGGGATTTACGTTCTGGTTCGGTTAGTTTTGACTTTTGACGAAACTTTGAACCGGTTTTTTTATTTATTTATTTTTCCAAAATCATTTTTAGTATTAAATTTCTAGAAATGATAAGATGGTTCATGGGCCGTTCGGTTTACACAGCCAGTTCCAAGATCCAAATCGTCAGCCAGTTGCAGTAGTGAATATTAAGGTCATGTGAATTTTATATGAAGATTTGGCATGTGTTAATATGGTAGAAGAAAGCAACAAAGGCTTTTATAATCAAGAAGATGCATTCAATAATTAAAAATAAGTGATAATAAAAATAATTTTTCAGTGGTGGGCTTTTTAAAACTTCATCCTTTGATTTTCTTCACAAATTAACAATCTTTAATAAACAGTAGTATGCAAGAATGTGTGCAGTTAGACAACTTGTAGAAATAGAAATGCAAAAAAGAACCATAGCATATGTTATTTTACATCAAAAATTGCTCATTCTTGTTTCTTTTTGGCTTTTTGCCAGTAAAGATCGCTTAAAAATAAATCACTCAAACTGAATTCATACCGTTCACAATGATGGTAAATATAGCATGCCAGAATGGTGGTATTGCTCTTGGTGGAACCATGAACAGAGGATAACAAAGATCATCATTTTGATACCACCAATAAACTCCGATCACATGAAGAACAAAAACTATAAAATAACCAGCAAGAACAGACAGTTTTCTCTCCCCTGCAGAATTTGTCAATTATTAAGCTCAAGAAACATGATTAAAGGAGTTTGGATTTAGAGTATAAAAATGTAATTAATGATATGATTAACTAATAGAAGTGTTAACATACCTTTAAAGCTGTCTGCTTTTGAAGAATATCATTAGACTTGTACATAAAAGCAGTTACATAAATTGTCACAAAGAAACCTACAAATGGTAATAAAACATAGAATTAACCCAAATTCTCACGTACACATATATGTCAAGGGGTAAACTAAAGACACAAAACAAAACTATAGCACTAGGAAATAACAGTGCATACAGAATAAGAATTGTGAGAATGAGAGTAAGAAACATTATATGTAAGCGTATGGCAATTTGCCGACACTCATGGTTGTCAGCTAGGCTTCTTAATACCTTATGTCCTTATGAATTACTAAAAAACTTTCAAGTACACAAAAAGGATGCTCTGTAAAAGAGAATTCATGATCTTGCGCAGAGAAAATCCATCCATGAAATAGTGTTCTATCAATTCCATATCCAACATACCTAAATTTTGTATCTTCCAAATCTCCTACAACACCAAGAAGATAAGAAACAACTTCACAATGCAAGGTGTAACGTCTTTTTGAACCATTAAGAAGTACGCCTGCTATGAAAATGGTAGCACAACACCCAATGAAATTTGCAAGATTTCATTTTGCAATAAACTCACCTACTTGCCTATTATCATCTAGACGAACACAAGTACACGTTAAATTTATCTACAAAGTTTCTTTATTGGACATTCCAAGGGTTCACTGAACTAAATGCATAATCAAACACTGCAAATTTTGAAGGGTTCAAGGTCAAGGAAGCAACTCATACAATGGACATTTCAAGCCTACTCAAGAACCATATTCAAAAACAAATTTCAATGCATGATTTCACTAACAATACAATGGACATTTCAAGCCTACTCAAGAACCATATTCAAAAACAATTTTCAATGCATGATTTCACTAACTATGGTAGTAATGCACTCAAATTTGAATTCTTCAAAGGCACAAAAGCTGAATTCTTGATTACCTTGCAAATGCTGCCGAATAAACACAATCAACAACAACAACGAAAACGGAAGAATCTGCTCAATCCATCTCGAAACCTGCTGCATATCATACCGCTGTTGAGACGACGAATCACCACGACTCCCACCGCCACCATTCCCACCATCAATCCTCTGAGTAAGGTCACTCACCTGAGGTCGATTGAGGTCGATTTGTGCAGTGATGGATTCGTTCATCCATCGATTCTCCTCCAGCAGTTGTTTTGAGCTTTAACAGCACCTTCTTCTTCCTTTCTCTTCGTGCTTTCGCTTCAGCTGCGGGATCCGGCGGTCGGCCGGCGGCGGTGACGGTGGTTTGAAGGCGCGCTTGTGTTGAAGGTCTTCGGGTTCATCCCTTGACATGTCGAAATCGGTGTCCATCTCGGCTTCGTCCGGGATCTCTCCGCCGAAAACCTCGTGTTCATCGATCGTGGTGGAAGATGACGTATTGAAGATCTAGGTTTAGGGATTTGGTGATTTGTGTATGAACAATGGGATTAGGGTGAGAACTGAAGATAAAAGAGATTTGTCGGTGTGGCACTGTTGCCACCGACAATTTAGAATAAATAGAATAGAATAGAAATACTAATAATAATAATATATAATAATAATAATAATTTAAACAGCTGAAGGATTGCTCATCAGTAGTTTTGTAAACAAAGTGTCACGGTTTGACCAACCGTAACAGTTAGGGTTTCTCAACCGTCACGGTTAGGGCTAACCGTGACCTCTTGGGTTATTGCTCATCAGTAGTTAATTAAACAGCTGAAGGATTGCTCATCAGTAGTTTTGTAAACAAAGTGTCACGGTTTGGGCTAACCGTGACCTCTTGGGGTATTGCTCATCAGTAGTTAACTAAACAGCTGAAGGATTGCTCATCAGTAGTTTTGTAAACAAAGTGTCACGGTTTGACCAATACCTGACAGTTCGGGTTTCTCAACTGTCACGGTTAGGGCTAACCGTGACCTCTTGCCGGGCGAATGTCCACTGTACGGGCGCGTGGTTCGCTTTTTTTTATAAAAAATATTTACTCAGAAAATATTTTAAAAAATCAGGCAAAAGGTCACGGTTAGGGCAAACCGTGACCTTTTGCCTAATTTTTTAAAATTTTCAAAATAAAAAATTTTATTAAAAGCACCTCACTAAACCGGTGGTAGTGGGTTTCGAGCCCACACAACTCCCCTATTGCCCTACCGTCTTAACCGGTCGGGACGTGAGTGATTCGCTGAAAGGTTTAGAAAACAATTACTTTTAAACTGAATTGGACCAAAAGGTCACGGTTTGGGCAAACCGTGACACCTTTGTTCACATGTGGCGTTGTGGAATGAAGCTGTCACAGTTTGTTGACACAAAGTGTCACGTGGTGACCTAACCGTGACACCTTGTATGTATAAGAGGTCACGGTTTGGTCTAACCGTGACCTTTTGGGGTTCCCTAAACCCACACATTAACCGTTTATGATCATTTACGTACATCGAATCCGATATTTTTTTCATGAATATGCACACACATCAACATATATATACAATAAGAACAAATACACTTCGTAAACGTACATACAAACATGCGTACGTGAACAAACCGTGACGTTTTAAATGATACCCTAAACAATCTTATCGGGAACACATCAACATATATACACCTTATATTTTGTATGTATGTATGTATGTATGTATGTATGAATGTATGTATGTATGTATGTATGTATGTATGTATGTATGTATGTATGTGTGTATGTATGTGTGTATGTACGTATGTGTGTATGTATGTGTGTATGTAGTGGTGTATGTATGTGTGTATGTATGTGTGTATGTATGTGTGTATGTATGTGTGTATGTATGTGTGTATGTATGTGTGTATGTATGTGTGTATGTATGTGTGTATGTATGTATGTATGTTTGTATGTCTGTATGTATGTATGTATGTATGTATGTATGTATGTATGTATGTATGTATGTATGTATGTATGTATGTATGTATGTATGTCTGTATGTATGTATGTATGTATGTCTGTATGTATGTGTGTATGTATGTGTGTATGTATGTGTGTATGTATGTATGTGTGTATGTATGTCTGTATGTCTGTATGTGTGTATGTATGTATGTATGTCTGTACGTCTGTATGTCTGTATGTATGTATGTATGTATGTATGTATGTATGTATGTATGTAGTAATACTATAAGTAATAATATTAGTAATATAATAATAATATTAATAATATTAGTAATAATAATAATAATAATAATAATAATAATATTAGTAATAATATTAGTAATAATAATAATAATAATAATAATAATATTAGTAATAATATTAGTAATAATAATAACAATATTAGTAATAATATTAGTAATAATAATAATAATAATAATAATAATAATAATAATAATAATAATAATATTAGTAATAATATTAGCAGTAATAATAATAATAATAATAATAATAATAATAATAATAATAATAATAATAATATTGCAAAAAAAAACCAAGAGGTCGCGTGGAGGGCAAACCGTGACCTCTTGAGATATTTTTTGAATCTGACTTCTCCTCGATTAGTGCACCTGCCACTCGAGTACCGTGTGTGTAAGAGGTCACGTGAAGGCCAAACTGTGACCTCTTCTGCATAAGATGTCACGTGGAGGCCAAACCGTGACCTCGAAGGTACTGGTGTCTTCTTCAACCGTTCGACACCCCATTTCCACAAACACAGCCACAAACACAACCACAAACCCACAACCACAAACACAACCACCGCCGCTCACCACCACCACAACCACCGCCGCTCACACCACCACCACTCACCACCACCGCCGCTCAACCGTTCGAGGCCAAACCGTCACCGCGAGCCCTCCCCGTGACACATTCATCTTCCACCACCACCGCCGCTCACCACCACCGTCGCTCACCACCGCTGCCGCTCACCACCATCGCCGCTGACCACCGTCGCCGCTCACCACCACCACCGGTCACCACAACCGCCGCTGCACACCACCACCGCCGCTGCACCACCGCGTTTTCGGTACGTAATTTATAGGTTTAAACCATAGATTTGATAGTTTTTCTCAAATAGATTTGATAGTTTTCCCAAATAGATTTGATAGGTTTTCTCAAATAGTTTTGATAGGTTTTCCCGAATAGATTTGATAGGTTTTACCGAATAGATTTGATAGGTTTTCCCAAATAGATTTGATAGGTTTTTCCAAATAGATTTGATAGGTTTTCTCAAATAGATTTGATAGGTTTTCCCAAATATATTTGATAGGTTTTCCCATATAGATTTAATAGATTTTCTCGTATTTGTAACGTAGTTGTCGACGGTTTATTATTATTATTAGAAATAATAATAAATAATAATAATAATAGTTATAATAGTAATAGTAATAATAGAAATTAATAATATTAGTAATAATATTAAGAATAATAATAATATAGTAATAATAATAATAATAATAATAATAATATTAGTATAATAATAATAATAATAATAATAATAATAATAATAATAATAATAATAATAATAATAATAATATTAGTATAATAATAATAATAATAATAATAATAATAATAATAGTATAATAATAATAATAATAATAATATAATAATAATAATAATAATAATATTATAATAATAATAATAATAATAATAATAATATAATAATAATTATTTAACATTGTAAACAATGATAAATACGTTTTTCTTCGGCAGTGCCGACGATGCTTTTATCCTCGGCATTGATGACTGCCCGACGCTGCAGTTCGAGCAGGGGACTACACCGTACGAGCGGTTCACGACCCTGAGAGCACGTGTGCCAGCACCGGGGACCGTCCTGTCGGAGGACTTCTTACAGCTCGTTGGAGAGCGCGGACGGTTTTTTGAGATCATCGGCGAGGACGGCCCGTGGGAGCAGCTGTTCCGGATGTCCGACGATGCCCATCGAGAGCTCACCGTCGAGTTCTACTGCACATTCACGTTCCGTCCACGTGACCAGGGACTTGCGGAGCTGGACGAGGACGACATAGCGGACGGTCGTGAGCCCGCAGAGGTTGCTTTCCGGTTGTTCGGGGTCCTCCACCGCATGTCACTTAGGCGGTTCGCTGTCGTCAGCGGCCTCTACACGGAGGAGGAGACCCGACAGCCGATGTACACCACCGCCTTGATCCGCGGGCCAGACGACTCCGATCAGGTCTGGTGGCCTGCGATAGGCGACGGACCATACGGCGGTGATACGAGGTCCTCTCATATACGAGACCCTCTGTATAGATACATTCACCGACTCATCGCCACGTCCGTCGCTGGTTGTGGGGCGGGGACCGACAGGGTCAACGCCGCCGACCTTTTTTTTCTTCGGTGTGTACTCACACACCGACACTGCCACCTCGCGCACGCCCTCGCTGATTATTTTGCTAGTTATTATCATCGGCAGTCGCGAGGGGCGTTAGTGGGCGGGAACATCGTTTCCCGGATCGCTCGGGGCTTGGGGTACGCACAGGCCATGTCCCAGCTCCCGCTACCTCCGACTCCTGTGCGCGTGGCCGGCCGGAGCACCGCCACTGGGATGAGGATAGTTCGGAGGTTCCCCGACGGCACGTGGCACCTGCTCACCTGATACCAGGAGCTCGTGCCATGGGTGCTCGAGCCGTTGGTGGACCCACCCGAGCTGGCGGGGGCTGAGGTCCACCTTCAGGACGCCGACGAGGCCCTTGGCGGCGGGGAGGATCAGCCCATTCCCCCGTTGCACGACCAGGACCCGCTCCAGCATCCCCAGCGCGTGTACCACGCCGTGCGATTGCCTGCTCATGTTCTTGATATGATTCAGGACACACGAGACAGGGTCGCGAGGCTGGAGGATACGACCGCGAGGCTGCATGATACGACCGCGAGGCTGCATGATACCACCGCGAGGCTGGAGGATACGACCGCGAGGCTGCATGATATGATGGACTGGGTCATCCAGCACATGGTCGCGGACTATACCGCCTCGGGTACGCCGTTGTTGTCACAGCCACCGAGGCGGTTAGACCATGACGGTGCTGGCCCATCTGGCGCGGGCGGGTCTGGTCAGGGCAGCGATCCGGGGATTATGGATTAGATAGATATTTTGTTTATATTTTATTTCTTTTTGTATGTAAAAACCCGTTGTATATATATATGTGCAGTTTCAGTTATGATGATTTGTATATTTGGTTGTATTTGTTTGGTTGTGTTTCTTTGTTTGTTTGCTTTATATTTGCAATGTTGATAATGTTAATTGTATATGTTTGATAACAACTGATTTTTACGATTAGGTTAACCATGTGATAAAATAACAACCAACTTGTTTAAAATTACTTGTAATATGACCATGAATTGCAGCAGATTAGGTTAACCATGTGATAATGTTAATTGCATCTGCGCTGCGTTTTGTCTCCACAAAGATTAAAGTCAACGCGTTCTGAATCAAGATTAAAGATAACAGATTACAAAGACTAATTAAGCAGATTAGAAAAAAAAGATGAACTGAATCGCACGTTTGTTAATGATTAAAACCATAAAATAGTGTTTGTTAATGATTTTAAAAGTATATAAACCTGAGGATAAATCGGTGCGCCACCATATGCAACAGCAACTTTCACACCAGTTTCATAGCAGAATTTCTTAGCTTCTTCAAATATCTAACGAAATAATACAGATCATAAGAACAATAGTTATATTATATATTCACGAAAAGATAGAAATGATGTGACGGTGAAACTAGTAATCGATAATCAATCATCATTTGTACAGACTAATAAACCATGATGACGTCAGAAAAAGGTAGACCACACCACCGGACCATGGTGCAAGATCCTAGTGCCACAACCCTACCTCTTCCCCCAACCATCCTTGTCACACTACTTCTACTAAATGCGTCTCGAAATCTGGATTCTAGCACGACTAACATCCGCAATCTTTTTGCTTTGAAACAAATCCCAATGTTTTCCTTTAACCGACGTATGAAACTTCCAAGCTGCTTCAGATGTTGTAAAGTTCACAAACGCATATCCGGCATTCAAACCATGCCTGTACGTATATATCAACGTCAAAACTTAGCTTACAGTGAGTACGTTAATAAAAACTCCGATCGAACGGTGTTTCCCGCCTTTTCATTCTCAAGTTTACAGTGATAAAATTACGGAATATAAAATAAATGTTTAATGCTTAAGGAAGATACACGAAATCAAACTCCGATCGAACGGTGTTTCCCGCCTTTTCATTCTCAAGTTTACAGTGATAAAATTACGGAAATAAAATAAATGTTTAATGCTTAAGGAAGATACACGAAATCAAACTCCGATCGAATGGTGTTCCCGCCTTTTCATTCTCAAGTTTACAGCGATAAAATTACGAAAATAAAAATAAATGTTTAATGCTTAAGAAAGATACACGAAATCAAACTCCGATCGAACGGTGTTTCCCGCCTTTTCATTCTCAAGTTTACAGTGATAAAATTACGGAAATAAAAATAAATGTTTAATCCTTAAGGAAGATACACGAAATAAAATAAATATTTAATGCTTAAAAGAATAAAAAAATAAAAGCAATATGTCACGGTTTGGCCAAACCGTGACATATAGCCCCCCCTGCGCACAATCAATACCCCCATAATTACATACCCAATCAATACCCCCATAATTACATACCCAATCATTGACCCCAGATCTAACTGTCACGGTTAGGGTAAACCGTGACAGCTAGATGTCACACCTGACCTAGCGGTCACGGGGAGACCTAACCGTGACCGCTTGGGTCGGTTTTCTTCAGGAAAGCACGGTGCCCCTAAAATTTCCGTTTGAATTTGCCATCCTTTAATTACTTTTGAACTTTAAAAGGATTGGTAAAATTATTAGTTATTTGCATTTATTGAAATAAAATAACTTTAAATTTTCTTGATGACAGCTCTTTAAAATTATTAAATACAGTTCGGAAAATTTATTGGTTGTTTAGTTATTCATTAAAATTTGAAAAAAAAATAATGAAAAGAAACACTAAAAACTAAAAACATTTAAGGATTCTTTTAAGGTTCCTTATATCATGTGTTTTCAAAAACTCAATCATTATATCAAACATCTCAAATCATATCCATTCCATTCTAGTGTTACGAAAAATTAATCAAATACCCCTTCTTCACAAGTCTTATTTAAGTGAAATTTTTGACAAAACTTGTTTCAAAACATAGTTGTAAAACTAATATAACAACGGATATATTACCATAAATTAACACTAAAAGAAATATTGAAAAAATATTTATTATGTTATAGAAATGAGAAAATCGTGTCCTATACATCAAAATTAAGCTCTAAAGATATTCTTTTCTTGGAAGAAAAATCCAAATGGGTCCAAGAGAAGCTGTGGCATCTTAAGTCCCTTTTGTTAGTTAATAATCGCATCTAATTTACAAATGATAATTTTGGGATTATATAAAGAAGTACATATAGAATAAATTATAGACATAAAAAATAGAAAAGACTAAGAAACAGTAAAATGTATAAGGAGATCAAATCATCATTGTTTATTTTTTTTTTCTTTAAGACAACCAGGTTATTAAGGGTCCTGCTATCTACACATCTTATAATTATAAATTAACATCCTAAATTTCTATATGGGTCATATAAAGACATACATGTTGTATAGGTGGATCGTATAACACTATACGGGGTGTATAACCCCTCTAAAAGCCCCCTGAATTTTTCCTCGTGGTTAGTGTTGAAATTTGTTATTCGCGTCGTATAATCCTATATGTGTTGTATAGAGGGTTGTATATGGCTACATGGGGGCGTATAGCCCTTACAACCCCCTGAATTTTCCTCGTTTTGAATGTTTCGACCCTATAAGCCGACTATGATGCTATACGAGACGTATAGGGGTGTTGATTAATACAGTGAGATGTCTGATCCTTATTAAAGTTATTCTCTGTCCGTTTAATTATTTTTCTTTTAGTAGAATAAATTAAATTGTAAAGTGTATATTATTTTTCATCACTTTTTATTATCTTACCATATTTAATAAAAATTAAATCAAGTATGCATATTTTTATGGACTAAGAATCATTCAGCAATGTAAAGGTGGGAAAAGGGCTGTTGAAAAATCGAACCCGGTTTTGAACCCTAACTGAACCCTCCTTTCTGAACCCGCCTTTCAAACCGGTTTGATTGAACTCGAACCAAAATCAAACCGTGTGGTTGAAATCAGTTTATAACTGTATACTTTAAAAATGGCATGAAACCGATCAAACCAGAACAAATTTGGTTAAAACTATTAGACAGGTTTGTCCTTATAAATTTCTCATTCAGTATTTTACTATTTACAAAATCTGATTTCAAACCGATCAACTCTTTTCCCTCCAATTGAGCATCTTATTCTCAACAGAACCCGTTTTGTAGACCTCCAACTTTATGCAACAATGGTGAACAAACGAGAAAACTTTTAATTTACCTTACCATTCAATAAAAATATCACAAGAAAAAGTCTCAATATAAAGTGTATTTTTGCTATAAAGTGTGAGAAGACACAATGAGTCAAAAAAGTCACAAAAAAATTATATCTCACAATCAAAATCGAATTTCAAAAATGTAATTCCGAACTTTTGTTCCCCAGCCGTTCTCGCTAAAAAAAATAAACGAAAAAAATTAACGTTTTTTATTGTGTCAATTTATAAAAGACACAATGACGTCTGTGTTATTATGAAAGACACAATAACGTCATTGTGTCATAAAAAGACACAATAAAATTTATTTATTTATTTATTTCTGAAAGATGACGATGAGAGGAACAGAGACTGCGAAGTAATTTTTTGAAATTCGATTTAGATTGTGAGATATAATTTTTTTATGATTTTTTTAGTCATATTATGTTTTTTTATACTTTGTAACAAAAAAAACAATTTGTAAAATAACTCACCCATATCATAAAATGTCAACAAAATAACAAGCGCACTGTATTAAAAATTTACATAAAAAAACCATAAATATAGATAGAAATAAGAGAAAGTAAAGCATCCAAATTCCAACCTCAGATCTCCACAATAAAAACAAAATAAAAAATTAAAAAAGTGAAATCTCTCAGAACAAAAGGTACACAAATATGACCGTTGCTAAAACCCCATTGCTTATTTGGACACCCCTACGCCAGGAATCCTGCATCCATCTGTTGTTCAACCGCAGGTTTGCACCATTTTACCCACAAATTTCACTTCACCCAACGTTAATATCATAAAAGTTGATACATAAAATCCCAAACCCAACGGTTACCCACACAGTCTATTGTTTTCTTCTTCCCCTGCAAGTACATGCAATAATAATATTCATTTTTATTCTCAGCCGTTTGATCTTCTGACACCCATCAAGATCGATGCACAATACCCATTCATTCTCTCTCTTATTCTTGAATATATAAATAAACCCCAAATTCTTCTAAAACCAATTCTAGCACTTTCTTGATTTTTTGCTTCGTGGGTTTTGAAGCTTTTGCTTAATCATGGTGAAGTTTGAGGGTTTTAGTGGGTTTAAACCGGTGATCTTTATGCTTCTGGTGGTGTTATCACTCTCTGGTGTTGTTTCTGCTGATGATGAAGGTAAGATGCTGTTTAAGAGCCCTTTTTGTTCATGTGATTTTGTGGGTTTTCTGTTTAGTTAAATTTTTTAATGATATATTTGTTGTTTAAGGTCTTATCAGTCACGAATTTAAGCTGTAAGCCTGTAAATGTTACCTAAGGAGCTTGAAAATGTTTTATTTGTGAATATGGTCGGTTTGGAGTTGATTTGCTCATAATCCGTTTAAAAATAGGTTTATTCTGCCGTAGAATATTGTAGATCTACCGTTGATCGTCTTATTATCAAGAAGCAGTGTTTTGGAAGAACAGAGTGCCATGTGAGGTCCATCATTAGTTATAATTTTTAAAAACTAATATTCTTAAAACTAGAGTTAATGACACGTATGGTATTTTTGTTTTTGTTTTTTTGCAAAGTAACAAGTTTCATGCCTGGGCAAAATAACATATTTGATACCAAGCCAAAAAATAAGCAAATTTTGGTAGTAACTTTTTATTTTATTAGAGTTTAAGTATTAATGTTAACGTTTTACTCTAATTTAGTAGAAAGTTAACAGGAAATGCTAACATTTCTCTCTAATTTAATAGACCAGTCAACAAAAATTAGTATTTAACACTCAAACTCGTTAAAATTAAAATTAGTATCCAAAGCATGTTACTTTTTTCCTCTTCAATACTCAAATCTGTTAGGAACTAACCAAACCAATGGTTCTAATTTTAAGACACCCATTCTATAAATCGACAACCGTACGTATTCTATGCGGCTCGAATAGGGCCCTATCATATCAAGCGTATCGGGTTGACGACATTTTAAATGAGAAAAATTCAAGTGTTGTTAGAGGGTTATATGCGACATATGGTTACGTCTCATATAACCCTATACGTCTCATATAAGCGTATACGACTCGTATAGTAGATATCGAAAAAGAGGAAAAATTCATTGGGCCGATATGGTATATATACCGACTTTCTATACGTCTCACGGACCTATACGACTCATATAGTAGGCATTGAAAATAAGAAAAAATTCATTGTGCCCATACGCTCGTATACCAACTTCCTATAGGGCTCATAGCGACACCACCTTATTATATGGGTGTGTTGATTTATATCGGAAGAGTGTTTAAATATGGAGAACCCAAGCGAAACGGCGATATTGTTGAAATATTTGACATGATTAGCATGCTTAAACGTCAATTAAACTATGATTAATTAACTAAAGGGTTTCTTGCAGATGCATTCATCGGAGTTAACATCGGCACCGACCTCTCCGACATGCCACACCCGACACAAGTAGTGACCCTCCTCAAATCCCAGCAAATCCGCCACATCCGCCTATACGACGCCGACCGCGGCATGCTCACCGCCCTCGCCAACACCGGCATCAAAGTCGCCGTCACCATCCCCAACGACCAGCTACTCGGCATCGGCCAATCGAACTCCACCGCCGCCCACTGGGTCTCCCAAAACATCGTCGCCCACTACCCCGCCACCAACATCACCACCGTATGCGTCGGCTCCGAGGTCTTCAACTCCCTCCCCAACGCCGCCCCCGTCCTCGTGAACGCCCTCAAGTTCGTTCACGGGGCTCTCGTGGCGGCGAACTTAGACCGAAGGATCAAAGTGTCGACGCCCATCGCGTCGACTCTGATCCTCGACTCGTTCCCCCCTTCGCAGGCGTTTTTTAACCACTCGTGGAATTCTGTTATGGTTCCGGTTTTGAAGTTTCTTCAGTCTACGGGGTCGTCGCTTATGCTTAACGTCTACCCGTATTACGATTACATGAAGTCGAATGGGGTGATACCGTTGGATTACGCGCTTTTTAACCCGTTGCCCGCGAATAAAGAGGCTGTGGATGCTAACACGTTGTTGCATTACACCAATGTGTTTGATGCTATGGTGGATGCTGCTTATTTCGCTATGGCCTCGTTAAACGTGACTAATGTCCCGGTTCTTGTGACCGAGTCGGGGTGGCCATCGAAGGGGGACGCGAATGAGCCTGACGCGACTATGGACAATGCTAACACGTACAACAGTAACTTGATCAAGCATATTATAAACCAAACCGGGACCCCTAAGCATCCCGGGATCCCGGTTAGTACTTACATTTACGAGCTGTATAACGAGGACACTAAGCCCGGGCCGGTGTCAGAGAAGAATTGGGGGTTGTTTGATGCGAATGGGAAGCCGATTTACACACTGCAGTTGACGGATGCGGGTCGGACTTTTTCTAATGACACTTCAAACCAGACCCATTGTACGGCAAAAGAAGGTGCGGATTCAAAAATGCTGCAGGCTGCTTTGGATTGGGCGTGTGGGGCCGGGAAGGTGAACTGTTCGGCGTTGTTGCAGGGTCAGCCGTGTTATGAGCCGGATAATGTGGCTGCACACGCGTCGTTTGCTTTTGATAGTTATTATCATATGATGGGGAAAGGTGAAGGGACTTGTGACTTCAATGGTGTCGCTACACTAACCACAACGGATCCAAGTAAGCGCTCGAGATTGATATTGTTTTAGTTTACTTCACATCAGTTTTAAGTTTACTAATTTTGGTTTATTGCAGGTCATGGTTCTTGTCAGTTTATAGGAAGGTAAAAAAAGTTTTTGAGTTCATTGTTTTGGGTCAAGTTTTGGTGTTTGTAGAGGTTAACATTTTAGTTTTGTGTGTGAACAATGTGCAGTGATGGGATGAATGGGACGTTTTTGAACGGGTCGATTGCTGATTTTAACTCTACCAGCTCGTCGAGTTGGAGGGCCCAGGGCGGCTATGCTGGTGGTGGTCTCTTGATCAAGGTTCTACTGGCGGTGTTGCTGTCGTGAGTGGTCAGGTTTAAAATATGGTGAGGTCCGGTCCATGTGGAGGCGGCTTTTTGTTCTCCCAATTTTGGCGGGTTTCGGGGGCCGGATCAGGAAGGATGTTATTGTACAAAGGACTTACAATGCGAATTGTTCATGTGATTTTGTTGTTGTTGAGGGTCTCAGATTGAATGAGATTTAGGGTTGTTAAATGATTCTTTTTGGTTGCAATTAAGCCGAGTTAGGGTAACTGATTCTTTTGTTTCTGAATCTTGTGGCAGCTTTATTTTTGAAGCGTTCATTCATTAAACTTGGTTTACACATTTATTTCGTATAGGCTCATGTTCTTTGTCTAGTGAAACTAATTGTTTGCCTTTGAAATGTGAATGTTTAGAAGTGTAGGATTAGTTTAGATTTAAGAATAAAAAGAAATTACACAAATGTAACTTCTATAGTTTAACAAGCACGTTTGGCCTTTTTGGTTAATAAGTGTTAAAATCTATTAAAGTTGTACAAATATAGTATTATTTTATAAGGTTATGCGTTATGTTTTATGGGGCTTGGTTGAGAAAAATTGTTGTCTGGTTGACATGTAGACACATTTTTTCTCACTAAAAAATCTCTAAAAGGGATGTAATATAAGGGTTTGGTTGGGGTTGGTTGGTTATTAAGAAGTTATTATTTAATCAAAATGCAACATATTAATCTCTCGCGTCATGATTGAGCTCAAAGGCCCAGCCCAGTAGCTATGATCACGCCCCAGGTGTAATGGTGGTGGGGACGTTGTTTGTTTGATGTGGCAAAGGAAAACGCCCTGGGACGTTTTTGACTTGGCTTACACACATTCGCTCAATTACGATGTCCCTCCTCAGCTCACCCTAGCCCCTCCCTTTTGTTGTTCTAACGTAAGCTCCAAGGCTTCACAAGGCAACACATAGACTAAGGATACCCCAAACCCCGAGCACATTCCACATGTATCATATTCTTTTCTCCTAAAGGAATATTGTGGTGATTAAATAGTGTTAGAAAGTTTAAATCTACATGATACATGATATATTTATAACTTGGTAAAGACGGAATATATCTTATTCTTCATCGTGGGGCCCTTCACTCACAAGCTTTGGTAAAGACGGAATATATCTTATTCTTCATCGTGGGGCCCCTCACTCACAAGCTTTGGTAAACCAACTCTTATTTGTATGACAGATATGTTTTTTTCATTTACTTTACATGTGCTTGGGTTATGTTGTAAGGCACCTTGTGTTCTAATGTTGAAGCCGTCTTTTGTAGCGTCCCTCTGCCACCACCACGTTGCTTTCTGTTAAGAGTAGTGCAAGGGTCAACTAGTCAACTAATTAATGTTGTGGGCGTCATTTTAGTAATAATAGTAAGTCCAAGGGTGTATAGTGTCAAGTTGTTTCTTAGTTTGTCAATGGTTGTTAACTATCACTGAGAGGGAAAGTTAGTTTTGATATATAAAGGGAGATCATGAATTGAGTTTCAGTGTAATTCTACAGTTCTTGTTCGAATAAAGCATCAATCGTTCTTTTCAATTCCTGTTGTTCTTGATGTTGTTGTGTTTACAATCAACAATTGGTATCAGAGCCTCGGTTGGCTCGATTGAAGAAGAATGAATTCGCTCGTGCTTCAATTAAAGGTTAAGATGGTGTCGACCAAGTTTGAGTTGGAGAAATTCGATGGCAAGAACGACTTTGGTCTCTGGCGAGTAAATATGAAGGCTTACTGTAACATCAAGGTGTTCATGAAGCCCTAGCCGGAAAAACGAGGTTACCAGTCAGTCTCAGTGAAAAGGAGAAGAAAGACATCCTTGACAAAGCTCATAGTGCTATAATCTTGAGTCTAGGTGATAGGGTACTCGGGGAGGTGTCGAAGGAGACTTCAGCTGTCATTATTCGGTCAAAACTTGAAAGGTTGTATATGACTAAGTCAGTAGCGAATAGGCTCTACCTAAAGAAAAGATTATACATGTTTCAAATGACAGCTGGCAAAACCCTAGAAGATCACATTGATGATTTTAACAAGTTGGTAATAGACCTCGAAAACATTTATATTGATCTGAGGATCAAGCTATAATCTTCTTAACCTCACTACCTAGTTCTCATAAACATTTTGTTGATACTCTAATTTTTGGAAGGAAACACTGTCAATGGAAGAAGTATTGATAGAAGTTAACTCTAAGGAACTACAAAAAAAAGACCTAATGTGATAGATGAGTCTAATAATGGTCTCTAAATGAGGGGAAGACCTGAACATAGGAACCAAAGAACTAAACCATCATCAAGATCCAAGTCCAAATTCAAAAGAATATGTTAGGTCTGCTATTCAAAAAAACACTTGAAAAAGGACTACCTGAAAGAAAGAAAAAAAAGGCAAGTAACTCTTCTTTCAAAGGGCAAAAAAAATTAACCAGAAGAGTCGGGTGTGATAGTTCATATGTGCTGGTAATATCTAGGGGCCACTTGGGTGAAGATTAGACTATGGACTTAGGGTGTTCTTATCATATGACGCCCATTAAAGAGTTCTTCCCAAAGCTAGTTATGAAAGATCTGGGTGAGGTACAATTAGGAGATGATAGCCTTGTCTACTATGAAATCAAAATATATAACTCTTAGTAAAGCAATTAAAGAGGCTATATGGCTAAAAGGATTTGTGCCTAAACCGAGGGTTCAAAGTGTTGATGCAGTGGTTTTATGTGACAACCAAGATGTTGTGCAGTTATCTAGAAATCAGGTGTTTCATGAGCGCACAAAGCATATCAATGTGAAGTTGCATTTTATTCGATATGTTATGCAATCTAAAGAGATTCTTGTTGAAGAGGTTAATACTAAGGAGAATGATGTAGACATGCTCATTAAAGCATTGACTGGAACTACTTTTAGGGAGTGTTTGTTTTTTCAGAAAAGATCTCCCTGACCTCTTTTGTCGGCGCTGTGCAGACCACGCGCAGACATTAAGATTTACAAAGTGTTTGTTTTTTAAAGACTTTTCATTAAAAAAGGTTTGCACAAGATTTGCATGTGCATACTTAGCACAACCAATTCTAAAGTCTTATAAAGTCTGCAGAGGATTAATTAAACACCATCACCCACCACCATCGTCCACCTCCACCACCACCGTCCGCCACCACCACCGCTCGGAACCACCACCTTTTTCCTCCACCACTGTCCGCCACCACCACCACCCACCATCCACCACCACCCACCATCTACCATCATTACCACCATCTTGCACCGCCGTATACTCCACCAGTTGATTTTAGAAGTCTGCAGACGTTAAAAAACAGACACCTTTTTGTTACAGACTGCAGAGGTTTGGTTCACCTCTTCTTCTGCAGATGTCTGCAGATGTGATCCGCAGACTATATATATTTTGCTGTAGAAAAAACAAACAACACCTTAGTTGTTGTCTTAAGAATTTAGGCATTGGTTGACTTTGCACTAAGTGGAGATTGCTAAGAATAGTGCAAGGGTTAACTAGTCAACTGGTTAATGTTGTGGGGGTCATTTTAGTAATAATGGTAAATCGAAGGGTGTATAGTGTCAAGTTGTTTATTAGTTTGTTAGTGGTGTTAACTATCACTAAGAGCATTCACAACCCGTGCCCTATAATCATGTGAGTGTGTTTGGTATATTATATGGAATGATTTTGAGTGGTTGTGAGTGAAGGAGAGAGAAAATGTTATTGTGGATTGGTATATTTGAAGAATCACTGTACAATCCTTATAAATTTTTTAATATTTTTTGAAGTGGTTGTGAGTGAAGGAGAGAGAAAAGGTAATGAAAAAGGTATAAAAATATATTATTTAATTGAAAGGAGAGAGATGAAGTAGTGATTTTTAGTGTAATTATATGGATAAAGATAAGGAATGGACTGTGAATGCTCTAAGAGGGAAAGTTAGTTTTGGCATATAGAGTGAGATCATGAATTGTGTTTCAGTGTATTCAGTATAATCGTTCTTTTCAATTCTTGTTCTTACTGATGTTATTGTGTTTACAATCAACGCTTTTATTATGGGTTAGAAGAGTTTGAGTTGGATATCAGTTGCACATTCGCTTGTAAATTTATGTCTGGTATTCGATTTTACACATTTTGGATGCTAGTTTTATAATAATTGCTTATCAGGATTTCCCAAGTCTAATTTAACTTTATTTTTAATTTTTATATGAATTTATCACCGAAGAAGTTAAAAATATAAAACCAACCAAGCCGACGGATTGGCAGATTACTTTATTAGCCAAAAATAATATTAAAAAAAAAACTTCAAGCATATGATTCAAGTAAATGAGATGTATGTTTTGTTGATTAGAGAAGTATTATCTAATATTATAAAGGTGGCTTAATCATTTTTAAGTTTAAAATGAAATAAAATGGTCTATTATTTTTCCCGTTCCTTCATTCGATTTCTATTATCTCTTATAATAAAAACCAACAATGTTGCAACAGGATGAATTTGGTGGTTTTGTTTTGACCACTGCGGTTTGTAATTTTCCACTTTGTTCCAGTCACGTGTTTGTTTCTATATAATTTACTAGTTTTAGTTACCCGTGTATTACACGGGATTGGAGAGTTAATTATTAAAATAACACAAAAACATAAATAAAATAAATATATTACACGGGTTTAAAAAATAAAATTGATTAGTTGTTGCTTGTTATTCATATAACACTAACTTTAATAAACCCGTATATTATACGAGTTAAAAAAAAATATTAATTATGATAAAAATTTATGAAGTATAAAATAATATTTTAAAATAAGATATGATTAAAACTATATATGAGTAATAATTATAAGTAATAATTTTAATTTTTAATTATTTTTAGTTTATAAAGAAGTTTACTTTTTAAAAACATTAATTTTAAGATATTTCTTATTGTTAAAAATGTTTGATGTTTTAGAAAAACTCGTATTTCATAAAATTTTGTTTTCTAGAAATAATATTAATAAAAAGACATCTTTTCTTAATTTATTAAAAAATATTTTTAATTTTAAAAAGAATTAAAAGTATTTAATCTTTAATTTAGGTAACTATTTAAGATGAGAGAGAGACGGGAAAAACAAATTTAAGGGGCCTAGAAATTTAACAAGTGTCTCTTCAAATTACTCTTTTAGTACTATATATAGATTTTATTTCACATCCTTATCCCTTTCTTCTCGATTTTCTTTGAGGCCTACACATACTTTTCCTTCACGTTGAATTCTGTGTTGCCGGGCTTGTACATCGTTTTGCACCCTGTTACTTGGGTTCTACAAATTAATGGTTGGTTGTGATGTTGTCTCCGTTCTTTATTTCACGTTCACTCGGCTTTGATAAAATCGTCGGTAGATAACTACAGTAAAAATATATTTTATATTACGCGACTTCATTAGGTTATGATGTGTTTTTGTCATAAACTAGTTGACATAATCAACAAAATTACCCTGCTGCATCAAAAGTTCAAAACCTTTTTTAACTAGAGAAACCCAAGTTGGTGATTGGGCTTGGTGGGCTGGCGTTTGACCCCTACTAAAACCCTAACGCATCCTCTTTATATTCCTTCCCCTCTCACATTCTTCATCGTTCACTTTTCTTGATATTGATTTAACTTAACTTTGCTTTCATGTTCCTTTTGATCCAACTATTTTTTCGTTTTTTTTTCTAAGTTTAAATTGGTCAGTATTCTTCAACTTCCGCTCAATGATGATTGATTTTGCTTTAACCACACCGAAGACAAGCAGATGTTTTTAAACTTAATTGGATTTGGTATAAAAGTTCTGAATCCATTTAAAGTGGAATCTGCTTTACTTTTTGCTCAAATCCAGTTCAAGTTCAAGTCATGATGTTTCTCATGTGGAAAACCCTGGCCTTTGTCTGAGAGCTTATTGTTATAAACATTTATACATTTTTAGTGTTTTTGTTTATCCATTTTTAGTGTTTTTGTGCCTGTGATGATAAACTTTAAGGCTTGTTTCTCAGAGACATTCGCAGTGGCCGACTAAGATCTTTCGCCTTTCGCCGGGCTTGAGAGATTATGCTGTTCTATCCTTCCTTGGATGTCTGAGGCACTTGTGTTTATTATTAATGTATTTGTTTATCGGTTTGCTTTGTTAGTTGATTTGTAATTTAGAATATTAGGTTACACCTTACGTTTTTACGTTGACGATGATAAATTGAAAGGCTTGTTTCTCAGAAACATTCGCAGTGGCCGCCTAAGAACTTTCGCTTTCGCTGGGCTTGAGAGTTTATGCTGCTTTGCTTCTTCCTTGGATGTTTGAAACATATTAAGTAACCTTTTGTGGGCGTTTGGGAGTGCTTTTTTTGTGACTTTTTAACTTATTAACTTTTGAAAAGTTAAAAAGTCATTTTATAGTGTTTGGGAATATTATATTGTGAAGGAAATAAGTTAATAAGTCACTCCATACTAACTTATTAACTTATTAAAAAAGTCAATAAGTCAAAAAGTAGTTTTTAAAAGCAATCCCAAACACTCCCTTTATGTTGTTTGAATTGCAAATTGAAGTTTTTCTTTGTATATTAAACATATGAATAAAATCAATGAAAAAGTTGAAGAATAATGAAAGCAAACATCAATCTTGGATAATTTTTTACATTTTTTTAACGTTCAAAACTTATAGTCTTAACAGTTATTGTAGATATTTTCAATAGATAAAACCTAGGGATTAATATTGGTTGTTTCCTCGGTAACTTGATTAGCTTTATTGCAAGCTAAAAAGATTAATCAATTTTACTTCGAGTTAATCTCGGTTTTGGTCCCTGTGTTTTGCAAATTGACTCCACTTGAGTATCAACGTTTATTTTATATCCTTTTGAGTATCAAATTTTAAAAAAGTTGTCTGTTTCAGTCCAAATTTCTAACAATGTTAACATTTTCTGTTAGATTTTTGTAAAAAGACCAAAATATCCCTAAGGGCTATAAAAATATCACCATCTCCACCACACACCACATACCGCCACCACACACCACCGCCACCACACACCACCGCCACCACACACCACCGCCATCACACACCACCGCCACCACACACCACCGCCACCACACACCACCGCCACCACACACCACCGCCACCACACACCACCGCCACCACACACCACCGTCGGCACACTCCACCGCCACACACCACCGCCACTACACACCACCGCCGACACACTCCACCACCACACACCATCGAATAGAAAATGTTACCCCTCGCTGCATTTCCAGCAGCTGTCTTCTTCGGTAACACACCACTGCCGGCACACTCCACCGCCACACACCACCGCCACCACACACCACCGCCGACACACTCCACCACCACACACCATCGAATAGAAAATGTTACCCCTCGCTGCATTTCCAGCAGCTGTCTTCTTCGGTAACAAAACAGGGTTAATGTTCGGAAGAACACCACCATGAGCAATCGTCACCCCCGCTAACAATTTCCCCAACTCATCATCGTTCCTAATCGCCAAAAGCACATGCCTTGGGATTATCCTGTTCTTCTTGTTGTCCCTCGCTGCATTTCCAGCTAACTCCAAAACCTAAATCCAAAAGATTCAAAACCCATTAGATTGTGATTAAAACAAACCCAAATCAACAACAGGATCAGAAACAGATGACCTAAACCCTAACCTCATCGACACCAGATCAAACTGCACCAAATTATCCTCCATCTGACGCCCTCCGATCACCACCAAGTTCCTTGGCCTCTCACCCATAGCGAACCAGCACCACCCGCCGCCTCACAACCGTCGCCCCCTTCGCACAACCACACCTGCGAACTGTCCGATTGCAACCATCACCATCTCTGACCGACACCAACCACACTTGAACTTCGATCAAAAATTCTTGATTTCGGGTTCACCGGAGTTGAGAGATCGAGAGAGACAGAGCATCGAGATATTGAGAGTGAGTTGGACCTTCCTGATCGGAGGGGAGGCTTTGGATCCATTTTTGTTCAGGATTTGGACCTTCCTGATCGGAGTGTGTAGGCGGTGGTGTGTGGTGGCGGTGGTGTGTGGTGGCGGTGGTGTGTGGTGGCGGTGGTGTGTGGTGGCGGTGGTGTGTGGTGGAGACGGTGATATATTTATAGCCCTTAGGGGTATTTTGGTCTTTTTTAAAAAAATTTAACAGAAAATGTTAACACCGTTAGTCAAAAGGACTGAAACAGACAACTTTTTTAAAATTTGATACTCAAACAGACAACTTTTTTAAAATTTGGTACTCAAATGGAGACAAAATAAACGTTGGTACTCAAGTGGAGTCAATTTGCAAAACACAGGGACCAAAACCGAGATTTACTCTTTTACTTCTTTATGGATTGTTGTGGCATGAACTCATTTGTTTTTACTCACCTTCTCTCTACTTAGAAATCAAGTAGGAGTTTTTGTAATGTATTAAGTTTTTGTAATGTATTAATGAAACATCAAATTTGAAAGCAGGATGATTAAAAGATGGTATTGATGTTGTTTAAATAATAAATAAATTTCAATATTGTATTATAAAATGAAATTGTTGTATTATTTTTTTAACCTTGATTATTTTAATAAACTTATCAAAGCAGATATTATTAATTGAATAAGCAAAATTTTGATTTAGATAGGAGTTGAATCTGATGAGCAATGTTGATGTATTTGATTATGTTAAGAAAGCTCCCAACTGGAGCAGCACTGTTTATTTCTCTATAATGTCCTTGATGAAAATTGTATACATTTTATGATTGACCCAAGCAGACCAGTTGATATGTTTTACAAACTATGACCAATGTTTTTAAAACCGGACAGGAAAGCGAACCGGACGGTCTAGAGGTTCACTGGTCGGACCGATCGGACCGGTCGGACCGGATTATGAACCGGATGACGTCATAAATATTTAAAAAAATATAAAAAAATTCCAAATATTTATATTAACGAACCGGTGTTCCTTAATCCAAAACAACATCCAAAATACATACCATTCAAATAAACATTGTCCAAATTAACGAACATGTGTTCCTTAATCCATATCCAATAATATTTTTCTATTAAAATTAAAAAAAAAAATTCCAAAAACCGGTTCAACCCGGTTCGCCGGTTCCGGTCGGACCGGTCGACCGCACGAACCGGCCGGTTCAACCGAAAACGGTCCAAAACCACCGAACCGAACCGGCTTCATCACTGGTTCCCGGTCGAACCGGTCGGACCGGCCGGTCCGGTCCGGTTTCGAAATCATAAAGGTGGTAATTGGTCTTTCTATATATTGTGCATTCTTGTAACCTGTTCTAGTTCATCCTTGCCACTAGACTATTATACCTCTTGTGCTCACTGATGATATGAAAGCTTCTAATTAGTTATAGAAGTGGTTCATTTTAATATTTTTATGATTTAATTATCCATTATAATGAATTTCTCAAAATTTTATTATGTTTGATTTAAAATTCTATTAGGTTATGATTTGATATCTTCCAAGCTCAAGACTGTTTTTGGGATTGTAACTTTAAAATAATATATTTACTTAGTGTGGTAGGGCACACCTGTCGTGAGGTCACGGTGTGGGTTGCGTTGAGCTGGAACATTGCCGTTGGTCCCCTCCACGCCGATTTCCCCCATTCACAACATGTTGTGACCCACTCCCTTCTTAACCTTTGCAACTATTATCTCCCCCCTCCAACGGCTATTTTAAAAAATATATATCAAACGCTATAAATACAAACCAATGATCCTAAATTTTATAAAAAAAAAACAAATCTGTGGCATTAGTGCGTTCTTTAAATTTTGCGTTCTTCAAATTTTTATTGGTTGGTGTATGATATAATGGGACACTTATGGTATGAGTGTCTCCTCTACCCTTAATTCTTTGAGATCATATTGTGCAATTGATACAAGCATGTAATGTTTTTTATTCTAGTTGGGTGTGTTTGTCTTGAAGTATATTAAAGAATTAGTCGTTTACCTTTTAGAACACCAAAATGCGTGTTCAATGTTTTTTCCTGTCGTTTCTTGTGCCCTCTAAAACTACTTTTGTTTACCTTGTTTGGAAACGACTATGATAAGGTAATAATCATATTTATATTTGTTCCATTAACCAAAAATGAACGTTTCAAAGCCATGCCAGCTCCATATTACTAACTATTTGAAGGAAAAACATTCTAAACCTTCACCTAAACTGGTCACTTGTGACTAGAGGTGACAAAGTGGGTGAGTTTGGTAGGTTTGGATGTTGGGTCAGGGTGGATTTTGAATTAAAAAAAGGGGTCAGGATGAGTATGGGTCAGGACAGGTTTGGATTAGGACGGGTTCGAGTCAGGATGGGTTAAGTAAAAAAAATTTATCATCAATAGAAAATTTAGATGATACATAATAAAGACAAATCAATGTACAATTTGAGGAAAAATTAGATTTAAAAGGCATATCCAAAGCATATATGAATGAAATCAGAGTAATTGATTGAGACAAATAAGTTGCTAATAAATAGATGTAATCAAGTTGAGATAAGAGCAAACACATTTATTTAAGAATTGATTGATTTAAGAAGACAACGAAAACGAAGCATTTGCCAAAGCAAGTATCCACAAGCCACAAATAGTTGAAATTGAAACAAGAACATTCCAATTTTTGTTGTGTTCCCAAGCTTAAAAATTTACATAAACATACTCACTACAAGAAATGTCAGTAATAGTGGCGCCGCTATTAGCGGCGACACCCTCATTAGCGGCGACAGAAATAGCGGCGACAGTATTAGCGGCGACATGTCGCCGCTATTGCTCGTTAATCCGTTTCCAATTTTTTCCAAAAGATCTAACCGTTGATCGTGCAACAGATCTAACGGACAGGGATTGATCGTTTTTAACCAATAGCGGCGACACTATTAGCGGCGACACTATTAGCGGCGACACTATTAGCGGCGACTTGTCGCCACTATTGGTTAAAATATACAGACCCACTGGACGACTTCCCTCCACATTCCCCCTTTCCCTCCATCCCCTGAAATCTCTCCCGACTTCTCGATCGCCGCCGACCACCACCCGAGCACCACCCACCGGTCACCACCCGAGCACCATTGCAACCCCCTTTCCCCCTTTCCCTCCTCCTCTCGGCGGTCCACCGCAACCCCCACCACCCGAGCACCATTGCAACTCCCTTTCCCCCTTTCCCTCCTCCTCTCGCCGGTTACCACCGCAACCCCCCACCACCGAACACCATTGCAACCGCCCACCACCAAACACCACTTCTCACCACCGGCCACCACTGCAACCGCCCACCACCGCTGCTGCAACCCACCATCACCACCACCACTGCTGCAACCCACCACCACTGCTGCAACCCACCACCACTGCTGCAACCCACCACCACTACTGCTGCAACTGAAGACCACCACCACTGCTGCAACCCACCACCACCACTGCTACAACCCACCACCACCACTGCAACCGGCCACCCTTATTTTGGTATGAATTTTTGATTTAGTTGTGTTATTGGGTGACATTGTTAGGTATGAATTTTTGATTTAGTATGAATTTTTGATTTAGTGTTGTTGAAGCATTATTTAGGTATGAATTTTGATTTATTTGTGTTATTGGGTGAATTATTTAGGTATGAATTTTTTATTTAGTATGTATTTTTTATTTAGTTGTGTTAAAACATTATTTAGGTAGCGTCACACCCCAACCTTGAAAGCGGAATCGTCGAGATGTGAGGGTTAGGATTGTTCACAGCCACATAATGCTAACCTTAAATGTAAATATTATTATTATAAGTTTCAAATGCAATTACAACCATAAGTTTCAACATGAAATAAGTCAAAACATAAAACAAAAGTAATCCAAAGCTTTTCATTCTTTAATCTAGGTCTAAATCCTAATTTATGCAAACTGCAAATGATGACTTCAAACTTGGCATTTCCTGAAACATGTTAAAAATAATGGGTCAACTATAAAGTTGGTGAGTTTCCAAGGGTTTCACATACATAATATCCCATGGGTTTCAAGTAGCAATTCATGTCATAGGTTATGAGTTAGCAAGTTTATAGAACACATATAGTACAATCAAACCTCGACTAGATTATAAGTTTATATGATTGGCTAAGTGTACTTGGTTCCCTAGTGCACAAGCATACGGCTCCTAGGAGTCGGCAATACATCGACTTTAGCACCAAATAGGCTTGTCAGGCCCAAAGATCTAAGATGTCGCCAGGCTAGCAATAGTTAATGATTGTAAACAATATATGTATATCATATAAGACTTACATTAACACAAATAACCATGACAAAATAAAAGTATGAATTGCATGTGCTTTTATAAGATTTAAACGTTTATAAGTGTATGTTGAATAATATAACATGTTTCACCCCAAAACGGTGTGAAATAACATAAAAAGAGCAAGGAAACTCACATGTCAAATAAGTATACAATGAAGATTAATAAGAATAATAAACGTCGTTCCTAAAATGAATCGTCATAAGGCACCTATATATATATACATTCATAAGGTTAAAGTTTTAATAATAAGTTTAACACTTTAACAAGAACTAGGGTTTCAATGGAATTGTGGGGTTTTGATAAGTAAATAAATTTATATAATGAAATTATTTATATTTTGGTCCATTGAAAAGAATTATACCATTTAAGTGTTTTAATATAGAAAAGAAATTAGGTATTATGATTGATAAGGTTTAAATATAAAATGTAAATAAATCTTTGTAATCTTCTGAAATAAACACTATTTAACACTGATTATAATAACGTATTGACCAACAATAATTTATTAATATAAACTATTAGTTAAAGTATATTTATAAGAAATAACCTAAAATAACCCTTGTAAATAATTTTTGAATTTATAAAATATAGATTTTATCATGACTAATCTATACTTAAAGATTATATAGTATCATATAATAATTTAATGATTTAAATTATTATTTAAAGTCCATTTTTATAAAAATAACTATTTAAAACATTTGTAAATAATATTTTATATAAAAAAATTAAGTTTTTTAAAGAAATAATTTTTAGAAATAATTAGATAACTTTTAACATAATGAAAGTTTATAAAAGTTATTTTTACAATTTTTAGGAATTTTTATATATTTTTAAAGGCTTGAAAAAGCTAAAAAAAATTGATGAGGGTGCCCGGGTTCGAACCCGGGACCCCAGGTAAGGAAGGTGTGCGTGCAACCAGTAGACCAAGGCTCTCAGCCGTGGTTATACTTGGTTTTTAAAAACTATAACCACCATCATAACATAGACCCCCAAATTCTTAAGAACCCTAAAATGAATCTATTCCAAATTGAACAATCCAACGTGGTTGTTAATGAATTAAACCTTAGGGCTTTGTTTCCCCTCATGAATCCGAGCTTATGTGTGTATTTCATTGTACCTCTTTCGATTGGAAGAACGATTATCAAACGAAGGTAGGTCGCGGCTAGGTCGTGGAAGATTTCGGTTGCAAACGATCTCAATACTCAAATTAATTCTACAGGAAGCTTCCACAGGACCTTATGATTGAAAGCCCTCTAATAATTGAGGTTAAAAGTGTCGAAAAGGGGTGATCGAGTATGTTGCAGGTCCGCGTCGAAGATGATGATCGAATTGATTTTTTGTGTGTTCTTAGATGAAATTGAGAGTGGTAATCGTTTGGAGATAGATAGGGGATCGTTTAAAGTTCATTTGGTTGAGTAATTATCAGGTTTTTGATGTCGAACGGTTTTGAGGATTAATGGTGGTCGGTTACGGGTTCAATCGACCCTTTTAACTCAAATTAAAGCTCATCAAGTGCTCGAATCGGTTTCTGGAAGTAATTAGCATCGATTACGCTTTAAATCCGAGGGTTCCAAGTGGTTTAGGAGCGGTTTTACCGGTCGCCGGAGCTCGTCGGAGGTTGGTCGGGTTTTGTCGCCGGAAACACGGGGAGGGAGGGGAAGGATCTTTGGGTTTTTAAAATTTTACACCTTTAGTCCCTGTGGTCTTGGATTTGTTCAATTCCTCCCAAAACTTAGGTTTGAGTTTAAATTAAATTACAGTTTGGTCCCTGAGGTTTCGAATTGTTATTATTCTATGTTAACAAGTGAATTTCAAGTTTTACAATAGTAACACTTATGTTGTTTTTATTTATGATTAGTATTATTATCATTAACATTATTTATTTATTATTGTTATTATTATTATTATTATTATTATTATTATTATTATTAT
This sequence comes from Flaveria linearis, assembly GCA_024085815.1. Lineage (NCBI taxonomy): Eukaryota > Viridiplantae > Streptophyta > Magnoliopsida > Asterales > Asteraceae > Flaveria > Flaveria linearis. The sequence goes on from CM044006.1 coordinate 67,918,359, forward strand.
TATTATTATTATTATTATTATTAGAGTTTTACAAATGAACTCTCGTGATTGTATTAGTAACAAACAAACTCTTACAAGAGATAACGACCCTTAACAAAAGTTAATTCGAAAAAATACGGAAGGTTACAGTCTCCCCAACTTTTAAGAATTTCGTCCCGAAATTAAGAATGAACCTAAACGAACAGAAGAATTATGAAGAAAAATAAGTGCATTAACGGACTGTGATTGGAGTTTGATTACGGGTGAAATACAAAAGTTATCAGCAACTAAATCTTTAGGGTTTGACACATGAAATGTTGGAAAAACGATGATGAGTTCTTGAGGTGTATTAGACTTATAAGCCACAACGTCTAGAATGTAGTTTTGCAGTAAAGTGATGTCCCGAAATCAATGAAAGACCAACAATGATAAGAAAGGTTAACCGTTGGGATTTAAGAATCCCAAATGCCACTATATGAAACGATCTTAACGCATATCTTGTGAATATGTATTCCCCCTTTGATCAACCATCGGTTTAAGAATAATACGATATGCGAAGATTTTGGAATGAGTTCACGACGATGGTTAGGAACATTGCTAAATGCAAGAAGATGAATCGATCTTCAAAATTAACGATCGATATTTAACGACGTACCACGGTATACGACTATTTGAGATAGATACAAGTCAATTTCTCGACTCATTATCTCCTATGAGTCAATATGAGATTAGTCAATCGGTCTATAATGCATCAATTGTCATCATGACATCTAAGATACGAGGCACTTAGTGAATGAATAGTTAAGCAAGAGATTTACGGGAACACGGAGGTTAGATCTTGTCATATGTAAAGGTAAGACACTTGGACACATGTCAAGTTATGTCTTTTCTTTTATGCCATACCCATGACTACAAATTACGAAATTTTATGTACCATTATATCCATAACGCAATGAGGATAATAACGAGTCTTGTTGTTCAACACCGCGATAGAATTTCAATGATTTTCAAGGTTAAGAATTTAAAAGCGATTCAAGAAATGACGCAAACAATAAGAAAGGTATTTGTAAAATATGTTTTGCAAAATAACAAATTTCCAAATATAGATTGCATAGGTAATCATCAAACCCATAAGTAGGGTCGAAGAAACATTCGTAGGACTAGAAAGACATGAACACAAGTTGATAATGTCTTTATTTAACAGAAAGATTGTTTAAGAAAGGCTATCATCGCGCAACAAGGTTTAATGATAACTCATAAGAAAAGTCGATAAGTAAGGAATAAATGGTTCCATATAGCTAGATCATATCAAAAGATGAGGATAAAGGAAAAAAATCGAGTTAAGAATTTAAATGCTCCAAGCTTGGAATCAAAATCAACCTAAAGCGATCGGGTCTCCTTTCAAGTTCAGAGATCATGCTTTGGCTTGATAGGTCGAAACACTAACATTGTTTCACCCTTGAAGTTACTGCATGCTTCTCGACACTTGATTACAACATTGGTAAGTTGAAGATCAAGAAATGAAAATAGTCATCAAGGTGTGGTTTTCACTCCTAATTTGGTGGTGTATTTCCAAGGTATGACCACTAACTTACCAATCAAAAAGCTCGATCCCAACTCATTGTTGAGGATCCGCAGAAATAAGATGAGGTAACTCACCATTAAGGTAAGGGACATCTCTCCTATCTTAACGGTGAAGTTTTACAAAAACGAAATATAACAAGATGACTTCTTCATCAAAATCCAGAATTCACTCCTACTTTGATGAGGTCATCTCATTTGAACAAATACAATTCATAAAAATGATATTATCATCAAGGTATGGAATTCACGCCTATCTTGATGATTGAATTTCATAATAACAAGAAAACAATCGAAGATTGACATTTATCATCAAAGTACGGGTTTCAATCCTATTTTGGTGAGATAATATCATTTGTGAAATGCCATTCCAAAGAAAATAATTGAAGTCAATCCTCAAGTTAAGGTAATCACCCTAATCCAGAGAATGAATTTTCATAAAACACACGATTGGAAACCATTTATCGAAACGAATAGAGAATCATCAAAGTAAGGGAATCACCCCTGTTTTGATGAGTTAGAATCATTTAGGAGATACGAATGTTCTTAGTCATAGGTTGACTTACAAACTCTTGCATCTCCCATGGTACAAACGGTACGAAGTTTGACATAACAGCGAAAATAAAAAGAATATCAATTAGAAATTCAGGAAATTTCAAGTTACATCAATGTAACAAAAGAGAAAATCATGCTTACAAGCTTAAAATCAAAGTTCGAGATAGCAGAATTTGTTGTGGTGGTGTTCAAATCTTGGATGGCTTAAATCGGGAAGACGAAATCAAAGACAAGAATGATTCAACACCATAATGGGATGTGAACATTCGATTCACAATCGAAAGAAAATGGACTTCTCAAATTATGAGGTCAACCATAACCTTATTGAAGACACGCGTACTTATAAGTGATAACTCATCTCAAGGGTTTCAAGTCAAGTAAACGGATTCAATGATCGAGTCAAATCACCATTTACACTTTGCCTAGACAAAGTATTCCGAGATGTAGGAATTCCACCTTACAGCATTGCATGTCTTTAGTTATAGGGCATATTTTTAAGGAGAATTGTGAACCATAAGTAACGGTTTAAAGTTTTGAAGACCATTCGGTTTAGATTCCCAATATCTTTGGGTATATTAAGATCCATGTTCACGTTGGTCAAGGTATAGAAATAGTTACATGAAACGCCTAATGCGTAACGATGTTTAAACGTAGGAGTTGAAAGGTAAGACGAGTTCAATATCACAGGAACATTATGTATGATAAGAATGAGAAGAAACCAGTTCAAGGAATCAAAGATTTTTAAGATACAAAGAGGATGGTTCCATTTGGTAACGCATTACCATTTGGAATCGTTGACACGTCAAGGTAAATTGATCCACTTGCCTTAGAGACTTGTGTATGTTGACCATAGTTTATCACTCATCCCAAAAATCCCCAGGTAAGCATAACTGGTCTCGTAATGAGATTTATACGATATGCTTGCCTTAGCCCGAAGGCCTTTTGCCAGGAAATCCAGAATACAGGTGTCTATATGTCACACGAATTTCTTTGGTTTATGAAATCAAAACCTTGATAAGATTTTCATAGATTAGACATAGAGTCTAAGGAATTGAACCCACGACGATAAGTGTAGACTCCACATGTCGTTGAGAATAAGTTTAGGAAGTTTATTTATCGGGGAGAGTCAAAGAGTCAAGTTAAGTTTAGGGAGACAAGTAACTAAGTTTTAAGCATGCATAAGGCAATCCTATGCTAAGGCATCAAGTTGCACAAAAGGAGGTATAACATTATGTTGCATGCAAACCATATATGTATCTACAAGAATTTAAGGATTATCCTATAAGGTTCATGCATAAGCTATAGTCCAGGTCACCATTTCTAATAACCTAAATCCCTATAGTTATGGGCTCTGATACCAATCTGTCACACCCCAACCATATATGTATCTACAAGAATTTAAGGATTATCCTATAATGATTTAAATTATTATTTAAAGTCCATTTTTATAAAAATAACTATTTAAAACATTTGTAATTAACATTTTATATAAAAAAATTAAGGTTTTTAAAGAAATAATTTTTCAGAAATAATTAGATAACTTTTAACATAATGAAAGTTTATAAAAGTTATTTTTATAATTTTTAGGAATTTTTATATATTTTAAAGGCTTGAAAAAGCTTAAAAAATTGATGAGGGTGCCCGGGTTCGAACACGGGACCCCAGGTAAGGAAGGTGTGCGTGCAACCAGTAGACCAGGGCTCTCAGCCGTGGTTATACTTGGTTTTTAAAAATTATAACCACCATCATAACATAGACCCCCAAATTCTTAAGAACCCTAAAATGAATCTATTCCAAATTGAACAATCAAACGTGGTTGTTAATGAATTAAACCTTAGGGCTTTGTTTCCCCTCGTGAATCCGAGCTTATGTGTGTATTTAATTGTACCTCTTTCGATTGGAAGAACGATTATCAAACGAAGGTAGGTCGCGGCTAGGTTGTGGAAGGTTCCGGTTGCAAACGATCTCAATACTCAAATTAATTGTACAAGAAGCTTCCACAGGACCTTATGATTGAAAGCCCTCTAATAATTGAGGTTAAAAATGTCGAAAAGGGGTGATCGAGTATGTTGCAGGTCCGCGTCAAAGATGATGATCGAATTGATTTTTTTGTGTGTTCTTAGATGAAATTGAGAGTGGTAATCGTTTGGAGATAGATAGGGGATCGTTTAGAGTTCATTTGGTTGAGTAATTATCAGGTTTTTGATGTCGAACGGTTTTGAGGATTAATGGTGGTCGGTTACGGGTTCAATCGACCCCTTTAACTCAAATTAAAGCTCATCAAGTGCTCGAATCGGTTTCTGGAAGTAATTAGCATCGATTAGGCTTTAAATCCGAGGGTTCCAAGTGGTTTAGGAGCGGTTTTACCGGTCGCCGGAGCTCGCCGGAGGTTGGCCGGGTTTTGTCGCCGGAAACACGGGGAGGGAGGGGAAGGATCTTTGGGTTTTTAAAATTTTACACCTTTGGTCCCTGTGGTCTTGGATTTGTTCAATTCCTCCCAAAACTTAGGTTTGAGTTTAACTTAAATTACAGTTTGGTCCCTGAGGTTTCGAATTGTTATTATTCTGTGTTAACAAGTGAATTTCAAGTTTTACAATAGTAACACTTATGTTGTTTTTATTTATGATTAGTATTATTATCATTAACATTATTTATTTATTATTGTTATTATTATTATTATTATTATTATTATTATTATTATTATTATTGTTATTATTATTATTATTATTATTATTATTATTATTAGAGTTTTACAAATGAACTCTCGTGATTGTATTAGTAACAAACAAACTCTTACAAGAGATAACGACCCTTAACAAAAGTTAATTTGAAAAAATACGGAAGGTTACAGGTAGAATTTTTAATTTAGTTGTGTTATTAGATGAATTATTTAGGTTATGCTAGTTGTGTGAATCTTTAATTTAGTTATACAAGTTATTTGTTAAATTATTTGTTTATAATGTTTAGTAATTAGATGTTAGTTTAGGTGCTTTGTTGGTTGAAAAATATTATGTTGATAATGCTTAATAATTAGATTATTTAGGTTATGATAGTTGTGTAACAAGTTGTGTTATTTGATAAGTAATGTATCGGTGGAAAATTGGTTGAAAATTGTTTAGTAATTAAGTGTTAATTTAAATGAAATTTGTTTAATAAATTTGTGTTATTTTGAGTTAAATTTTTATAGTAATGAACAACAATAAAAAATCACTAAAAAAATCAAACGATGATATTTTTTAAAACAATTGCAATAATGTTTCAATTTGTTTAAACATTGTCACATTTGATTTAATTTTTATAGTAATTGCTTATTGTTCTACATTATGAGCGTTTAGGTTTCGTGACTTCATTCTAATCATCACGAGTTAAACATTGTCACATTTGATTTTTAGGTCATGAAATTTGGGGAAATTATGTGCTGATTAGAGTTGTACTGTAGAATCACCAGTTTGAGTCTCTTGGTTATGGACTAATATGTCACAAGTAATATCATACTTGAAATTTGAATCTGGAAATCTGGAATATACACTATCTGATTCCCAGTTACTGAACATTGTGGTGTTGTAAGGCCCACCTTTCTCAGGGAAGCCTCACAGTTGGTCATTCACAGCAAAACATCGATTTAAAACAGTCATTTACTCATATGTGTATAAATATATATTGCAGCGGATAATAATGTAAATTTCAATCCATTACAAATGAAATATAAACATTGTCTTTAATTCTTAAAATCTATTTAGAGTCCTCTTAATCTTTTCTTCATCAGGGATGCCAGTCTTCTAGTGCCAAGAAGCTTCAGTCCCATGCCTCTATTCCGTAGCTCTAACTCTTACCTGTCAACTGATATGCATACAAAAGTCAGCTTCGCTGAGTGAATTCTAGGTTTACTTTGCTAAATAACTTTTGTAAGAGATATTAGCTTTATCAGTTGAAAATAATTCTCATCTATCAAGCATCAATACATACAGGCTATCACTTTATCGATACTTTATCATTACTTTTCATTTCTTGTTATTTATTACTCTTCTTTATCCGTCAATTTTCTGTCACTATCGGTGCCTAGGCTCGCCTAGGACTTTATCGACACGCCAATTAAGGGCTTACAGTCGTACTCGATCGGGTCATTATTGTCATGCCAATTCAGGGCTTACAGACCTGCCTGTTCGAGCATTACTTTATCCGGGTGAGGGCACAACAAATGCAACCCTCCTTTAGTCATTGCTTGCAAGTCTTTACTTTATCCCTTGCCTGTAGAACTTTACTTGCAAGACTTTACTTTATCCAGGTACACGTTATGGGCCACATAACCTTTCTTTACGTTTCACTTTCTTATTTAAGTTATATATATATATAATATAACACAACACATCTCGAAGGCAATCCATCACTACAAGGTTATATCTCAATAAGGAAAAACACGTTATCAATTCATTAGAAAATCCCGTTTCCCATATAAGATAGTAAGTAAAACTTTACTCTAAAAGAACTGGTCATAAAAAGGTATATATTAGTATGCATACCGCCCCAAAACATTTAAAGCATGTATAAAATAGGGGATCTAGAACTCACCTGAACTTGTCCCAGTAGCTTAAATTCTAAGTCACTTAAGCTATAGCCTGAATACTCTAGCTGCACAAAAGTTAATACGCAAAAACGTCATTTTCTTCATAGTTTCGCTGCCAGTTTCGCTGGCGGTTTCGCTACCAGTTTCGCTGGGCAGCACTTCTGCTAGTTTCGCTAGACAGATTCGCTGCCTTGAGCGCCCAACTTTTGTTGGAATTTCCTAGTTTGCTATGTCTATAGGTCAGCCTAAGTACTTAGCGAAGTTATCAGCGAAACTGTAGTTTCGCAGTAGCCAAACTGTAGTTTCGCTAGGATTCTCCTAGATTCGCTGGATAAATGCACAGTTTCGCTGGATGAATACTTAAATTCGCTGGATCGGGGCCCAGTTTCGCTGGATGAACAGAAACTCAGATCCAGCCCGTTTTAACCCAAAACCTTAACTTTTTACGTCCAAATCCTTAGTTTACCTTCCATGAAACCAAATCTAAGCTTTTTACACGTTTTCATACGTAAAAATTCGACCTTTATGTGTTTCTTTAAACTTTTCAAAACCTCAAAACCCTAGAATCCGGGTTTGATCTACAGAAGGTCTTAGAGGCTGATTCTTACCTCGTTTTGTTGCTCTTTTCTTGTGTTTTGAAGCTCCAATCCACTAGAACTTCAATCCTTCAAACCTTCAAGCTCCAAATCTTGAATTTCTTCACTTTCTCTCTCTACTTTCTCTCTCTACTTTCTCTCTCTACGAATTTGGTGGCTAGGGTTGAAATATGATGGAATGGGACTGATTATGCATTGTTTAAGGGCTGATTAGGGCTCTTAAACCCACCAAGTCTAGCCCATTAAGGCTAATTTGATCCATAGCCCACTAATTTAGCCCTTTATTTCTTAAATTAACCCTTAAAAGCCCGTTATTATTAAATGGCTCGTTTCAGGAAATTTCGGGGCGTTACAGGTTGACTTTTTTGGTCAAAATTATTATGCTCGCGATCAAAATCGATACATTTAATTAGGTTTGGAGATTAAAAAGTATGCCTTTGGTCTATTTTGAATATTATTCTACATGGAAGGTTTGTTTTTTCTAGAGTTTACATAAGTATTTATGACGATGGGACGCTGAAAATGAATTGTTTGTCTGCATAAGTCAAAATGCATCTCTGAATATGGTAATTTGCATAAGTTTTATGTTTATGACCTGAACCATCTCAGAGAGAGTATATTTCTTTGATGTTTACAATGGCTAGATGTTCTTGCATTTTGGCTACTCGCTCTACGTGTTATACAGTTTGTCTTTGAGTTTGACTATTGTTGCGAAAGTACTTTGACAAAGCTTTTATGTTATGAGTTTTGATAGCATCATGTGTATCCACCCCAAAGTTTATCTTTGGATTTTGAAGTATCCGCAAAAGAATGTCGATTTGGGAGTCAAGGTTTAATGATTGGTTTGTTGATCTCTATGCATCTTTTTCTTGCCAATTGGTATATTTTGTTGTATATGATTTATTGAACCGGCTTGTTGTCATTAACTGCATTATGTTCATTTTGTGTTTCATAATTCTCGTGTTTAACATGTTACTTCTAGAAACTGATTATCTGCTTATTACAATATTGCAATTCGTAGTCACATTCATAGTTTGTCAAACACTCATACAACTGGTTGACATACTATTATATCTATCAACGTAGTGTTACAGTTAAAACAAAAGGCACACATCCAACTACTATTTTCATGTTGACTACAACACTTTCTTCTTATTTTAACATTATGCTCTAAATCTTATATTTCAAGACATGATTTCATTTTGGATTGTTTTCGCATACCTTATGGCTGATGTTATGAGCCATGGAGGTGATGGCGCGGGGGATCCACCACTACCTCCATTTGACGGTCCTGGCAGTCACGCGTTAGATGGTAATAGTTATTATAATTAATTTATTAATATGTTTATTCAATAATTATTAATATATGATGCAATTAATGATTTTTTAATCTAATTACAGGCACGCCTTCTCGTAAAACAAGAGGCAAGGCGAAAAATAAGAAATTGCAGCAAGAGCTATCTAAAAAGGGAGGACCTTTATCTCTTCCATTTGATTGAGCTGCCTCGTATACCCCTGTTGGCGAACTTAATGATATGTTTGTTCGCGAGGTGGGGATATACATGGAAGTTAATTTTCCTTTTAATGTTCGTTCGTATAAAAATCTTTCCGATGCTCAGAAGAATGCTTTGGAAGAGCATATGGTGGTAAAATTTTATAAGTTATATGTTTGTTATTCAATTTTACATAACTAACTTTTATTTTATTTAACTTAAATGTAGCGACGCTTTGACTTTGATGAGATATTGCGAGATCGTGAGCGCGCACAGATAGAGGGTGGAATCCGTTCGGTCTTTCTCAAACGATTTAGAGATCGAAAAAATGTGGCAAAAAGACATTTTGATCGAGTTGGAGGCTACGAAAATGTAGAACAAGCAAGGGTGAATCCTCCACCAGGCATGAATCATGAAAATTGGAGCCAAACCGTTGACTATTTTATGAGTGACGCATATAGAAATGTGTCAAGTTCAAACAAAGCAAATCGTCAACAACAAATATATACAAACCGTGGGGGGACTGCTTCATATAGTAGTTATTGTTATAAGAATGTAATGATTTAAATTTATATATTTGTGTATTATATATTAGTATTTTTTAATATATATTATACTTTTTAAAAACAGAATAAAAGCAGACTGGAGACGTTTCATGATGCACATACTGGTAAAGATGGGACCTTTGATAGCGAGGTAGCACAACAACAATATGTAAGTATTTCAAATTAAGAATGTCGAGTTCTTTATGTATGTATAAATATGTTAATATATTTTTGTTAATTAATACAGAACCAATTAAAGGAAAGGTTTGATGAGCTAAGTCAAACCCAAAATCAAGAAAGTGGATCATCAACGTTGAATGAAGTCGATGTTTTTGAGTCGGTGTTGGGACAACGGCGTGGACATATTAGGGGGATTGGGCGTAAACCATTCTCATCTTCAGGGACGAGTTCTTTTGTACATGATCACGAACAAACTCCTCAGTCATTTACACAGGTAAGTGCATCATTTTGTTTTAGGATAATTATGACTTTTAATTATCTAAGTTTAGCTTAAACGGGTCAAAACAGGTCAAAATAACTTAAACTTAAACTTAAACTTAATTATACTATGTTGAACAAACCATTCTTATCATTTTGTTTTAATTATCTAAGTTTAGCTTAAACGGCTCAAAACGGGTGAAAAGAACATGATTTGCAGATAAACGGGTCAAAACAACTTAAACTTGAATGTGTTAAGTTCATCATAGTTGTTTTAGGTTAATTATGACTTTTAATCGCTAAAATAGAAATTAATTATCTAAGTTTAGCTTAAACGGGTCAAAACAGGTGAAAAGGACATGATTTGTGGTTAAACGAGTTAAAATAACTTAAACTTGGATGTGTTAAGTTAAACATAGTTGTTTTAAGTTAATTATGACTTTTAATCGCTAAAATAGAATTTAATTATCTAAGTTTAGCTTAAACGGGTCAAAACGGGTGAAAAGGACATGATTTGTGGTTAAACGAGTTAAAATAACTTAAACTTGGATGTGTTAAGTTAATCATAGTTGTTTTAAGTTAATTATGACTTTTAATCGCTAAAATAGAATTTAATTATCTAAGTTTAGCTTAAACGGGTCAAAACGGGTGAAAAGGACATGATTTGTGGTTAAACGAGTCAAAATAACTTAAACTTGGATGTGTTAAGTTCAACATAGTATATTTGGTTTACACTTCATATACTTTGTCAAAATATAAATGTATTTTTGTTTTTGCAGGAGCAAATTTCAAGTCTGTTCCAAAATGCGCAATTTATGTCACAAATGACACAATTAATTGCTTCGCAAAAGGCTCCAAATCAAACGGAAGAAGATGATTCAGACGAGGGGGATGAATAGCTTATTTTATGTTTGATTGTATGATATGTTTGATTGTATGATATTTCGTAATCTATGTTTGAATAGCTTATCTACGTTTGATTGTATAATATTTCGTAATCTAGATTGTAGTTTATGTTATTAGATTATGTTATTAGAAAATCTAGGTTTATTTGGGATGAAAACTGGATTTTTGAAAAACAAAAAAAAGAAAAAAAATAACCATTAGCGGCGACATATAAACATTAGGGGCGACATATTTTTCGTCAATTCTGAGGCCTTTAGCGTCGACCCAATAGCGGCGACATATAGGCATTAGCGGCGACATATAGGCATTAGCGGCGACTTTTTTAGCGGCGACACATTAGCGGCGAAATTTTGACCATTAGCGACGTTTTATTACCGGCGACTTTTTTGCGGTGACAGGTCGCCGCTAAAGGTAATAGCGGCGACAAATGGGGTTTTTAGCGGCGACTTTCGTCGCCCCTAAAGACCTGTCTCCTTATAGTGTGTACTCTCCTTTTTTTTATATTATCAAACATATATGAGTAAATGGGATTAAGGTAGGTGGGGCAAAACCGTACCAGTTACGCAAGAAAAGACCATGGCGGAAGCCAGAAAGTCGAAAACCTATTTGTTGGTGTTGTACAATGTCGTTGGCAAGAAACCAGAAAGCAAAAGGAAGATGTAGCTATTGCTATAGTAACCTACTAGCATGAAGGCTTGGCTGTTCGATTGCGTGATTGAGCAGCACCCGAGCGGTAGGGGCAAACTTATGATGGTACCACCACCGTCTTCTCGATTTCGATTTGTAGCAATAATATTTCAGTTGTAGAGAAGATATTGTATCATTTGATAAACGAATCAGCACTTGATTATGGTTCTTCTGCACTTTGAAGAAGATGCTCACTTTGACGAACAAGCTGAGATATTGATTTGCTTTGTTATAATGGAGGGATGAGAAGGAAGAGGATCAAAAATGTAGAGAGAAGTTTTTGAGGGGCATCCATTCTGACCCACTTTATAATTTATTCATACCCATTCTGACCCATCTGATTTTTTGCTCTTTTTAATCCAGCTCATTTAGGCACATTAAGATTTTACACACGACTCAAATCAGCCCAAAGGATTATTATAAATACCCATGGCGACCCAAAAATTAACAAGTGGTTTGATTTGCCAGGTCTACTTGTGACCCATTTCCATCTGTAAAGTAATCATAGACAGATCTATCATGTGGACCTTCACGATGTCTATGCACATTGGTTCTAAGTTTCTAACAAACATGTGTTTAAAAATATGAAGATTCATATATGGCTATAATGGTAGGTAAAAACATGTTGCGCCTACTCGTTTTAATTTTTTTGTTGTCACTTGACGAAATATATGAAATAGGTGACGACACTTTGGCGTTAGTGGTGCCACTAAAGTCAGTAACTATGTTGATCTACTACTGACATCACGGCTGACTCCTCTTCTGACGCCACCATAGTCAGTGGCATCAATATCACAATCAGTGACGTCATGCTTGATAATTCAATTTTTAACTCGTTCTTTTCTTGTTATTTGACTTCTAAAACCCTCTCCAAAGCTTCCGTAACTTCCGTATTTTTCGTTCTCATTTACAAACACACAAATAACTCAAAGTAACTCTATTCCATATGAATTAAAGACTAAAAAGTTGAAAATAAAGGCTTCTAACATTGGATAATCATCAACCCATCAATAGTGTGTTAAAAAAATATCAAAATTGTGCATTTGAAGCATAGAATGTACATTATGTCAAAACCATTGGTCCAAGGATAGGAGATACCACAATAAGATGACCTACTGAATGATAGTATTTTGGACTCAATAACATATGTTGTTTTAAAGTAACATAATATTCATTAAAATGTTTAAACTTTAGACTTAACAACATAAGTTGATCAATGCTAGCATAGAGTTCGCAATTCTACTAACATAAGTAAATAGAAGGATTAGAGGCATCGACATGATATTCTTGCAAAATATATTCTTAGCATATACTCTTATTTAGCATTGAATTCTGATTTCTTGTTGAAGTTTTAAAAAATTTTTGAGTTTTACTTGTGATAGTTCTATTTAGATTTTTGATAGGATAATAATATACATTTTTCTAAATAAACAACTTATCATTTAATTAATATTAATTCATTGCTTAAATAGAGTTATTAGGAGTCATGCGAATGGTTGTTGATAGTGTAAGAAGTATATTCAGAGGGTAACTCACACACACAAGACATTTATTGAAGAAGGTGTGTCATACTTTAGAACCTTTATCCAGGAAGGTGGTTCATTCTTTTCTTATCATCATTCTACAAACCAACAAATGTTTTTTTTTTTAACGTGTGAACTTTATCAGTACACACACGGAACACATCAATACTATGCCAGTCAACGGGTATCCTCATATTTTGTTCTACAAACAAACAAAATGTGTTTTTCAGCGTGAGAAACTCGTTGTCAATAAACTCATAAAATCATAAAACCGTCAATACCATGCTAAAAAACAGGATCAGATAAGTCGCAACTTGTGCTAAGCATATGGCCTAGGAAACTAGTGGAAGCATGTTGTTAAACACTCATAATCGACTATCCTGTCACGACCAAGATAAGTCCAATTGAAATTTACTTGAATTCTTATTAGTCAAAATGTAATACATCATCTCATATTCCAAAATCTAATATTGGTGCTATATTGTCATTGTGTGTACATATAATTAAAGTGCCCAAATTTGAAGGTTTCAAATATGTTAGAATGGGATTGTCCTTCATATTGTAAGGTGCAAAACATAGATCATGTAACTCTTATCCCTAATGATTCGGTGAGGAATTATTCGAACCATTAGACGTAGCAAACAAGTGTGCAAAGAAACGATCAGCCAAAACAACATTAGCAGCGTCTGAAGGGTGGAAAGCGTCCCAAAACACATATTCACTACGATTCTGACACACGCGTGCATACGATAAGCATAATCCTCCTACCCTCGTTTCGACTTTGCAGCATGAAGTATTGGACACTTTAAAGCCTAAACCATAACAAACATGTAACAATGTTACCATTCTTTGTTTAGGAAGCTTTCCATATTTAGAAAGGTTGTTGATCAACCATAGAAAGTTAGGAATTACGGGATTACCATATTTAGTAGGGTTTTGGACCAAATCTATACCATCTTGATAAGTATCCGCGAAAACAAATTGTGCCTTTTTGAGCTTAATATTTAGAGCCTTTATCAACTTTCGCACTTTGGAGTTAAACTGAACCACCCATTCGTTCACTTGATGCAAGCATTGATTCGTTCTTGATTTAGCTCGTTGTGAAGGAATACATCCGAGAGGTCCAAGCCCAAGAAAGATCAGTTTTCGTGCCCCAAGCAAGTAAAGCTTCTTAATTCCATCACCAAAGACAAAATCATAAGTTTTTTTAACAGATAAACAAATACACTCAGTAAAATCTCACATACAACAAAAAACTATTAGGATCTGGAGAGAGTAGGATGTCCGTTTTTAAGTCCCACATAATCAATAGTTTGCTTGGTTTCTTTTTTTTTTTTTACTTACCGTTAACTGTCCTGCTAATTTCAAGTTTAAAATCACTAGAAACTCCTCGTGGGTGTACTTTTGGCTAGCGGGAAGAAACGGTTGCAGGAAGTTGTTGATGTAATCGTTGCTACCTGTCGAAAAACATAAACGTACTGGTGATCTCGCTAACTTTAACTTGTTATATAATTTAGTGTTTTGTTCAGTTCTTACCCACTGCAATGAAGTAGACAGCCCTATGTAAAAGAGTAATAGCAGACTCTCTCCCTATCTTCTTCTTGATCACCATTGTTGTGTTCTTAAAACAACGGATTTGATCGTCGAACGTCATTCTTTGAATCTGTTCACCAATGAATAATCATGAGTCCCATAAATCAACAAGAAACAAATACAATTATACGCCAATGAACAAATCAAATCTTACAAAATATGTTCCGGTATCGTTCAGAATTCCTGCACCACCGGATGCATAGTTAACCCCTTTCAAGACCTTATCGTCATCCCGTTTTAATGAAAGGTAAGGTGGTGGAGATGGAATCCCAAGCTTCTCAGCTGCAATAGTACCCAAAAAAAAACATTAAAAAGGAATATTAATAAAAGAATACTACATGTCTTTTGATACTGCTAGACTACAAGCCTGTTGGTAAGAACAGTTTACTTACTTACCTATAATGTCGCTGATGGTTCGGCCATTACTGAACCGGCCCGTAGGTTTTTGGTTGATATAATCAATACCGTAGAAGGGGAAATCTGATCTAGCAAGTGAACGTCTCAGGTGGTTATTGTTGCCGACTTCTGTTAAAGAATCACCGAAGATGAAGGTGACGAGTGATGGAGCGGTGGCTGAAGTGTGATTAGCTGCGATGGCGACGACGATTGGAGCCGTGAGAACTGCTAGAAGCAGTTGTATAGCCATTGTTGGGGTGTTTTAACGTTGGTTTTGTTTTGTAATGTTGGTGGGAAGATTTTATAGGAAATTGTGGGGTTTTGCAGGGTTGTGCTAAAGGCATTACACACTTCTCACTCTTCTTCGGTTTTCAGTTTTATACACCTACCATGTGTCACATTAATACATTCATTTATTTAGATAAAATTGATATCTTTGGTTTAACATTTTCAGGCGAAAGTATGTTGAAAATTAAAGAGAAGTGCATTTAGGTGGTGTTTGTTTTTTAGAAAAAGAGCTTCTAAAGCTCTTTTGTCTGCGTCAAAAAGAGGCGGGCAGATGTTTGAGGTCTGCAGAGTGTTTGTTTTTTTTGAAGACGTTTCATTAAAAAACGTCTGCGTAACCTCTTCTTTGAGAAAGAAAAGGTGGAACAATGTCTTCACACCTCTTCTAACCTCTTCACACTCACTCCACAGTCCACACACTAGCTTCAGATCCACCACCACCACCACCACCATGACGGAGCCATCACCACCGCCACCAGAACCAACCTCGTCACCACCACCACCACCCAACCACCTCCACCCCCGCCGAGAGCCCTTCGATCACGGCCTCATCCCCTTACAAAAGCTCATCTTCACAGACGCCACACAGACCCTAACCTCTCTCCGCGACAAACTCCTTCAGCATCCGATCTCCAAACACCACCCGCACCGAATCGACTCCAACATCTTCTCCGAAACGCTACAGATCTCGCAGGAACACGCGCGCCTCGTGTTTGAGATAATCGCCTCCATTAACCCCTCCGATTCGGACCCGATCGTGACCGCTAAGGACGATGAGGTTGATTCCGTTGGTGTCAATGTGTATGATCTGATTGTCTTTCTGTACATACAATCGTATAAGCGATTGATGCCTAGAGGACATAGGGATTCTGCTGTGGTTGCTGATGTTCGATTGGGAAAGTGAGATTGGGAAGGGTGGGGTGTGTTTGTTTTATAATAATAATAAAATAATAATAATAATAATAATAATAATAATAATAATAATAATAATAATAACAACATTGCAGATGTTAAAAACAAACAGTCTTTTCTTGCAGACTGCAGACGTTTGGTCCACCTCTTCTGCTACAGATGTCTGCAGATGTGGTCTGCAGACTGCAGATGTTTTACCTTTTCAGAAACAAACAGCACCTTAGACTATTTTTCTTAAGTTTAATATATGAAAAAGAGGAAGTGAAATGGAATTAAGGAAAGAAAAGAAATGAACAAGAAAGAAAAGATATAATGCAATTCCGTATTCTACACAAAGAAAAAAGAAAGTTAGAGATTTTTAATTTTTTCAAGTTTAAAGGGAAGAGAAAAGAAAGTTTCAGTACAGTTTAAGATTATTACGAACGTAAATTAGAGTTGTGTTTATTGCTTTTTTATCCTAAAGTGTACTGTTAGAATTAAGGTCAAGTCTTGTTTTCATGACCTGAAGTAGTAAGATTTGTCTTACATCCAAAAACCAAAACATAAAGTTTTCCAATACCGCTAATGTTTATGATTTCATATCAGGCGTTGATGCATACTTGGCATACGTGTATGAATTCAACAAATGTCACAACGTAATAACATGTCATCACACATAATTCTATTTCTGGAATATGAGTATATGACGCTATACACTTGCTATATTTAGCGATGGATTGTGTTTCACATCTGCCCTCGATGTATACTTACAGCATGCATGTGTGTATCAAGTCGATAATTACCACCGCTTAACACCACATCATCCATAGTCCCCTTCACGTCTCATCTCCTATAAATGCAAGCTAGCAATCCCCATAACACTTAAGATATCATCCTTATAATGAAGATATCATTCTTTGTTTTCATTGTCTTCTCCATGCTCTCGCTTTCTTACGCCCAATCTTCGTCTGCTGTCCTTGACATCAATCGCAACTTCCTCAGAACTGGCCTAAGCTACTACATCCTGCCCGTCATACGCGGCAGGGGAGGCGGCATAACCCTAGCCCCAACGGTAATAAACCGGACATGCCCACTAGACGTGGTCCAAGAAAGAAATGAAGTGAGAAACGGGTTACCAATGACTTTCATACCAGTCAACGCTAGCAAAGATGGCATCATTCGTGAATCCACTGATGTTAACATTAAGTTCCCAGGTGTAACTGTTTGTGGCCAGCCTGCAGTTTGGAGGCTTGAAGTTATGAACGGACAATGGTTCTTCTCGACCCGTGGGACCGTAGGGAACCCTGGCAGGGATACCTTGTTCAATTGGTTCAAAATAGAGAAGTATGGGGCCAATGGTTATAAGCTTGTATACTGCCCTACTGTGTGCAACACTTGCAACCCGATTTGTGGTGATGTTGGTGTTGCTAAAAATGAACGCAGGAGTGTCATTTTGAGTAAGGAGCCTCTAATAGTCATGTTCAAGAAGGTGTGATGACTACCACTCATCACGAATGGTCAACATACCAGTGGTTCCAGTTACATGTAATAATAACAGATCTCGAAGTTGTAAACGCTAAAATGATCAATAAAACACAACGATATATATGAGGATTCCACCTTTAGGAACATGCAATCAAGTTAAAACCAAATTTATTCGACAAACTTCACCACTCGAAAACGCTTTTTGTACAATTAAAATCTTCAACTGCTACTAAATTTTGAAAAACTTGTAAAATAAGAACTAACTCTGCATAGCATGATAGTTCTCCAGTTCCTTATCAAGTTCATCAGCTGACTTGTCCACAGCAGGTTTCCTTCCTCGACCACGACCACGCCCACCACGGCTTTGACCTCGACCACGCCCACGGCCACTATCAATACCACCACGCATGTTTGTCATACCACCACGACCGTTTCTTATACCTCCACGGTTTCTCTGCCTAAATATACAAACCAAGATGCATATAAAAACTCTTCCAAAGTGTTCTCGAGAAACAAAAATCATACTCGCAGAAAATAGTTAAAACTTATGAAACAACAAAGAAACAGGATGAAAATAAATCACAAGGGCCTACCCAAACGGACGATTAGCTGCAGGAGCTCCTCTGCCCCGACCCATTCCAGACCTGCAGGTGATTAACTAACATTAGATCACAACATTCCCAAAGCAAGACCAAAAAGAATAGTGTAACATTTCCATGAGTTTGTATGAAAAATAAAATATATATACTTCAAAAGGTAATAGATTCTTTAAAATAATAAAAGCATAGTGCTAATGTCTATGACACATCTTTACATGATTACATTCCAATAAAGTAATAGGCTGTGTTGCTAATTTTACAAGGATGACAAATAGTAATCATCAAATAACTGAAATGAAACCTCCATTACAACATCAAAAAGAAACTTCTTTGATCCTAACAATTGCGAACTTGGAGTTGATATAAAAAAGCTTTAAATAAACACCTCATGCTTGCTACAATTCCAATCATTGTGACATTGTATGTCCTAGTTCAATTGCAATTTTCCTCTTTAACCAAGTTTAAAGCTCAAATTATAAATTTGCCACTATGTAACAAAAGTCTTATGACTTTAGTTTGGTTCACAAGGTTTCCAATAGTTTGAAAACTAGAAGTTAGCTTCCAAAAAATCTTAAGTTTATTATGATGGAAGAAAAGAAATAGTAAAGCACCACAAATAAGTATATAAAAACAAGTACGAGAAAGCTAACATACATCACAACAGTCCTCTGGCCATTTAGACCTCCAACAACATTGACACGAGCAGAAACAGGAATCTTAGTGTTGGAGCCTTCAATTTCAATCTTCATAGGTTTCCCATCCAATTGCACATTGTTATACCGCTTCAGAGCCTGGAAAGCATCACTTCTTCTAGCAAACAAGACTTCAGCAGAGCCCTGTAAAACAATAGTTGGTTGGTAAGAACTAAATACATGATGTTAATTCTTTTCTTCACATGTGCTAATTCCATCAAAACTTACACTTGGTCGGCCATATTTGTCATAATGAATTGCATATCTTTTCAGCTCCCCAATCTCGGAAAAAGTTCCTGGGGTTTTGAATCCAACATCAAGAAACTAGAAAACAAAACTTGCTATGATGAGGCACAATTAAAACAAATTGCTTGATGATGTACCCTGATATCTTCATTTGTCACCCCAATATCCAAGTTGGACACATTTAATTTTGCACCATTATCAAATCCTGGAACACCTGCTGCAGTTAAACTCTCTTCAAGCAAATCACGCTGCCAAGGGGAATTCTTTGGTCTGCGGAAAGACTGGAGCAAGCATACCAAAAAAGTCCAAGTTGGGAACAAAGTCAGTCTATTACCATAAGTTAAACAATTCATCACCGTTCTTCAGGATTTTAATCGTTTATCATGGCATCAGGAATGAATCCAGAAACATTCAAATATTGAAACGACGAAACACTTAACATTGAAGTATATGGAGCTACACTAAACCCACTGCACAAAAAGTTTTGCTATTGTATAGAAACAAGCTCCCGTTCTGAAGTTCAGGCGAAGGAATCCCCTTTGCAAAAACACCATGAACTAGGAAAATATAACTGATAATTTTGCTGGTGACATATCTCAGATATAGCAATAGAATCCATCATAAATCCCCGATCTAGAAAATAAGTAATGATGCGAGTAATGTGACCACAAACAGATAGACATTATTAGAAATGAATATTGAAAATTTGGCCCCTCTTTTATTTAGCAGATATTAAACTTTTTAGACTTTTGATTATTTGACATGATGAAGCTCCTTCACGTGATGTAGCAAGCTAGCAATCTAGCAATCTAGCACAGCAATGCCCATCAAAGAATCTCCGTACAATCGACCAGATGCATAAAAAAACCCTTGATACAACTCAATATAGAGGATCCATGAACAAACGAAGTAGAGAATGATAATTCTTTATAGCAGATCTGATATGAATTTCACCATGAAGATAATAGTGTCAAATACGCCTCAGATTTGATTTCCTAATGCAATGTTATGAGGTCCTGAAGTTTGGGTTCCTACTCAATTCTTAATCAAATGCATAAGAAATCCAAAATTTGAGCTTGCCTTGGCAATAGCATAAGCTGATGGCCGAGCATTAACAGCAAGGGGACCTCTGCGAGGTGGCCCCACTGGTCTTCCACCACCAAATGACCTTTCTTGACCTCGGCCACCACGAGCCCTACCTCGACCACGACCTCTAACAGTAGTTCGCCTACTTTTAATCATATCATCAAGCGACATATCCAAAGATGCCATTGTAAAGAACACTATGAGACCTTACTTTTGAAAGTAAATATCCTGTCAAACACCAAACTCATAAGTGAATTGGAGTTATAGCATAGCCGCATAGGTATGCAATATGAAAATCGAAAATATGTACCAAAGTTGACAGTAAAGTGGTAACCAGAAGCTATATTGTAATCGAACCATCTAAGAATGCTTACATGCCCGATATCACATTATAAAGACAAATAGTGCTTGCTAATTTTATTATATCTATTTACAAATACTGAACTTCCAAACGTATTTTATCACAACTCACAATAATTATTAGTGTTCCTCCCTACCACGGTTCAGTTACTTTTGGAGGTTACTAAGCTTGTTGCTTTAGCACGAAGTATTGCAGATACGATAAGCATTCACCTAAGTTGATTCAGGTCTCACAAATTAGAGCAAAACAATCAAGATCTACAGTAAACAAAATCAATGAGCTTCAGATCTTACAAAGCAACAGATTACGAACAAAAAGCACTAAATCAAAACCGTACATGCCAGATTAGTTACACTACCGAACCAATTTAACGATCAATTCATATGAATACACAAAACCTATAGGAAATCAACTAGTAACATGAATTCACCTGAAGATGGTCACAGATCTGTGTCGTTACGATATACGAGAAACTAATCTGCGATTGCTCGTTAGGAGGATCTATTCGTGCGGATGAATGGATATGTGATTCGGAGCAAAGAGGCGCCTGCAATTATTGCAATTATGGAGATTGTGATCAATGAGACTAAAGGGATTGTATTAGGGTTTCGATGAGAAGGTGATAGGTAATAAGATCGAAGAGTTTGACGTATAAAAATTGATAAAGAGGGCTAGGGTTTTGTAGAGCATTTGGGGCTTTCCTGGGCCCAGTCAACTTTACTTTCTTCGTTCCTCTATTAACCGAGTGAATTGTAGTTTTCCGTAATCTAATCATCATAGCTTATTATCTTGTCTTTATATAAATAAAAGGTTCAGGAGTCTATCTTTAATCTTTAATATATATAAAACAATTAAAATGTCGATTAGTGATTAGTTATAAAATTGTGTTGATTGTGTGATAAGAACTTGTAATTGAAATGCAAACAAAGTAAAATTCACTAGTCGGCCCATTTTGAGGACAATTCTCCGATACAATCGGTACTTTAGGTAATTTAAAACAAAACATAATACCCTATACATCCTAGAAAAGCAAAAATAAATAGAAAGAACAAAGATAGTTAAGTTGCAGTTATCTACTGAACACTAGCTAACTATTCACCTACTGACTTGACCTCAAGTCGGCTGCTGGACGTCTAACCTAATCCTTCAGTTGAGCCACCCTCAAATGGCTAGAAAGAGAGGTGATGAAAAGCTTCTGAATTATTATTCCTAGGTGCCATTCCTTGCAATATATAATCTTGGCTCTTCATAGTAAACTTCAAAAACATTCTACTCCAATTTGCTTGTACCATGTTCAACGTAGCCAACCATTGTATGCCCAGAACCACAACCTCCCCCCCCCCCTACCCCACCCCTACCCCACCCCTACTAAGAAAGGATAGAAGTCAAGTGATTTGGAGGTTACCAATATGCAGTGGAACATCATTGCAAGTTTGATTGCAATGGATAATGTCTACATTTCCAATCTTTACCCTAGATGGAACAACCTTGTGGGTGAGTAACCCAACATTAGGAACCAAGGTATCAGTGATAAAATTATGGGTTGATCCATAATCGATTAGGGTCGATACATTAGAGGAATTGATAGAACCTGACATTGTTAATGTCGATTGATGTGACACACCCATGATAGCATGTAGGCTAATTTCAGCAAGCTCCCCCTCCTCTTCTCCATCCTTGTCGTAGTCATGAACCCTTTGATCATTGACCTCAAATAAGTGCAACGAACTTCTTTTATACTTGTGCCCAACCAAATTTTGCCCCACATCAGAAACACTCTCCTTTAACATACCTAGCATGTTTCTCTGCCTCGGAAATACGGACTAGAGTGGAGGTGACTGTTGGTGTGGTGGTTACAGGGGCTATTTGGTGGTGTCTGTAACCTGTTGTACGTTCCTTTTAGGTGGTGGGCTGTTTTTTACTCAAATTCCAATGCTAAACTCATAGCATTATAGACGCTTCGAGGTTTGCGAATCCAAACATCAGTCTGGAATTCGTCTTTGAGGCCATTCAAGAAAACTCCTAGAAGGCAATGATCTGGCCAGTCTGTAACTCTGGCTGATCTTTTGGCAAACTACTGCATATACTCCTGTACCACACTAGTTTGTCAAATGCTACATAGATGCTCTTCAAGGTTTTGAAACTCTGTTGGGACAAGATTTTGGGTGAGAGCTTGAACCAGTTCTTCCAAAAAAGTGATGGGGCGATCAGTAAATAAATAAGAGTACAAGTCCAGTGCATCTCCCTTTAAGTACATGGGAGCAACATCAACCTTTTCCATGTCGGGTATTTTATAGTATCGGAAGTACTTTTATGCCTTCAGAACCCATCCCCTCGGATCACCTTCATTGTACTCTGGAAATTCAATTTTGTAAGGGCAATACCTACTAGAAATCTTAGAAGATTCCCTTCTTCGTATCCTTCTCGACCGTTATTTGCTTTCTCCTCGTTCTTGGATTGCGATTTGAGTTCTGCAGCATCTTTCTACAATGATTCAAGAGTGCTTAGTTTTGCAACAATCCCTGCTAATTAAGCAGCAAGCGTGTCAGGTGGGTTTCCTCCGCTGTCACCAGAAGTGTTCCTTGTTTGCACCATCTTTTTTTTCCCGACAATGGAACCAAAATGATAAGAACCAGTTGGAATGCAAACAAAGTAAAATTCACTACGGGCTGTTTCGAGAAAAACGATTATTTGATACAATCAATACTTAGGTAATTTAAAACAAAACAAGACACCCTAAACATCCTAGAAAAGCAAACATAAATAGGAAGAACAAAGGTAGTTAAGCTGCAATTATCTCCTAAACACTAGCTAACCATTCACCCACTAACCTCACTAAGCTGCTGCCCCTTTTGACCCGGTACACAGACCCACAAATCCCACCTGATTTGGATGTGGGTTCGTATCATTGTGATTATTTGAACAATTTCCTTTAGTCGTCAGCACCCCTCAACCTTTGTTGCTTTCTTTCGTCTACGCACCGGCCAAAAAGGATGGTCATCTATTCATAAAAATACAAGACTTGATCATCAATGCTTTTAAACATATCCAAACCAGCAAACTTAGTTAACTCGAATACTAACTTCTAAAATAACTCTATCTATCATTATTTGACTCAATCTATAATCAAATAGAAAATACTAATAAAATAAGATAGACTCAAACAATTGTTTTCACAATACTTAAATAATTTATCAAACTTGTCTTTTCACTCGATCTTCTCAACCTCATCTCACTCATCATTATCGTTAGAATTGACAAAACGACCCACACCATCTTGACCCTTATTTCTAATCGGCTTATCTTGACCTAAACTCATACTGACCCAGTAACCAACCCAATCCAACACGTTCATTTTGCCACATCTAATCATATGATAATCACGATCATGATTACATCTACCTTCCATCCCTCACGATTTTTTTTTCTCATTTTGCTAATCACGCAAAACACCCAAGCAAATCATTTGCTTACTTCTTTCTTTTCTAATAGCGATTCCGTGCCAAAATTTACTAGAGCACCGTTAATTTTTTGTCAACGCAACAAAAAGTTATTAAAAAATCACATTCCATCACAACATAAACACTAAAGTATAACAATCAATCTCACTACTCTAATAAAATGGTAATTATGGTTGTCACATGTCACTTATTAGATTCATCTAATGCCATGTGTCAGCACTATATTCATTTTAATCAAAATTTTCCCGCTTTTCTCTCCTATTAAATAATCACATTAATTACTAATAATATTATCTATTTATTTTTATATATAATTAGTTTTTTAATAAATTAAGAAAGATAAATTTTTATAATGTTATTTCTATAGAGGTAGTTTTTTATAAAAAAGATTTTTTTCTAAAAAATAAAATTATTTTTACGTGATATTTTAAAATTGGTTTTTAATGTATTTTTTAATAAAACAAAATTATTTAAAATAGGGATTTATTGTAAGGAAATTTAAAAAAATATATGTTTATTTTAAAACAAAATGTCTAATTTATTTTTTGAAAAATTAAAAAAAAATTAAAAAGTTCATATAATCGTTTTATTACTTATAACTATTAGTTATACATAATTTCAATCATATCATTTTTAGTCTATCATTTTATAATTAATTATTTTTATTTAATTTAATATTTTATTTATTCAAATCGTGTATTACACATAAATCTATAAATCTAAGTATATCACAAAACTTAAGAATTTTGGTTAAAATGATAACACACGTACTCATCTAACATACGTTCATTCACCCCTCTTTTTTCCGCCAATCAACTGACGCAGTAGCACTCCTTCAACCGCCGTCGGCGTTCGTCATCCCTTGAGTTCTCCGGTCACCGGCGCAAAAACACATCAGTCATCCCTCCGATCATCCATAAAACACCACATGAAGACCAGAAATCAAGCCAAGCGAAAGACTCATTCAACTGGTAAATACCTCATCCATCCTGTAGCCGTTCTGTACATTATTACGCTATTTCATACATCCATTTTGATTTCAGTAAATATGTGTTTAGTACCATTGCTTCGACTTCTTGTTGTAAATACGCACATTTACATGTTCAATTCGGAAAATGGATAGAAGCCCTAGGCCCCTGGTATTCAATTTGGCTCGTGATTTTTTAAAAGAAAATATAACTTTGAGAAGCTTACAGACTACCTTTGCATTGTAATGTTTCTTTGCGGAAAAGAATAGAGAATTGGTGATGAAAGTTTTGATATCACACTTGAATTTGAGGATTGTTATGCTTGAGAAGGTGAAGAAGCTTAACTTTTTTGATGGTGTGTTAATATACGTAGAGGTGTCCAGTTTTGGGTAATGGAAGATGAGTAAGAGCTGGAGTATTGTAATACACAAGCTGGGTTTATGATATGCAGTATAATTGTATAAATCTGGTAGAACAATTTATGTTGAACGAGCTCATGAAATTGGGTTTTTTTCATTATGCAGGTGAAGATGACATGATTAGGGAATCTGGGCATGATGCGAAATCAAAAGGTATTGGTTTGTTTGTGTTTTTCACATGGTTTATATTTTTGTTGTTGGTGATTTTAGAGTTAGTAAAGTATTTTGATGTAATTTGATTTGTGATTTATGACCAAATAAATTCAAGTTATATGTATGCTTGTTACAAAACTGGTTGAATCCAGATTCCAGATTCTTAATATATGGCTAAGTCTTGAATTTGAAGTTTTACACCGACTCAGTCAAGGCTATGCATTGACAAAGGGTCTATATGTGTCCAGCGTATTCGTACATCACTTGGGCAGTTTTATTATGATCAGTGTATTTTCATACACTGACCTTATGTACACCTATCAAGCCAGTAACTTTACATGATAGTTTACACTGATATTATTGAAGTTCCCCAACACTGACTTCTACGTAGATTTTCAGCTCTGATGTCAATTAAAACAGGAATATAACTGTTATAAATGACAGGAGTATAAAAAGTTATCATGCCCCAAGTGAAAAAAGTGTCATTCTCTGTTTAAAGGAGTAACTAACTTCTTTATGAACAGTTGCAGTATTTCATTTGTTCATCATGAGAAGGTGCGTTAGTTAAGAGAGTGTGTGTGTGTGTGTGTGTAATACCTTTTCTTGGTCTGAATCGACAAATATAAAGAATCCATCAGATTATACAAACTATCATACAGTCTATCTCTCTCTAAGTTTTGCTTAAGTTATTGCCTTGTACTTAAATTTGTGTTTCTTATGTTATCCCAATGTTGATTTCGTGATACCTAGGCATCAAAGGGTCGAAATACTACTTTCAGAAAGTGATTTGTGATATAAGGAAGCATATTCAGGCTATTGATTATCATTACCCTTGTATCAGATTTATTCCCCAACACTTGCAGGTTGAAACTGTACCTTATTTATAGATTGCTTGATCATAGCTTGTTTCTGAAACACCCTTTTTTCTGTCTTCTGTACTGGTAGAGATGCACATGACATCTTAAGGAAAGGAAACTGGCAAAGATCTGAAAATGTGATGTTTAAATTAGGAATCCGAGTAGACCTGTTAGTACCTGAATAATATTCATTGGCAGTTTTTTTAATACTTATAATTACCTTGTATCAGGCACTCTTGCCAATACATCACAGGATGGTGTCAGCAAGTTTTTGAAACAAGCTGGTTCACGTCGCTCTCGTGGGATGAAAAAACAAGATGATTACTCTCTTAATTGTGATTCTGATGATAAGGTTACTTTTCTTGACTTCAACTTCTAATCATGAAAACAAATGGCTACTTTTTAAGTGTGTGTAGTTTCAATTCTTTTCTTTATTTTGTCAATACTTATTGTAGATCTTAATAATTGTTTCATTTTCCAGTTAAAGGGGAAGGAACAACTAGTTAAAGTAGACAGCTATGCACAAATATATTGGAGGTCAATGGTTCTAAAAACTCATCACTTTTGAACACAAATGATGAAAGTCCTCAGCAAGCTAAGTCTGAGTTGGAAGATGTTATGGCTGATTCAGATTGGGAAGATGGATCAAATCCCAATTTGGATTCTGAAAATAATCATGTAAATTATACAAGCAAAGAGATCACTATAGAGTTTGATTCATCACCTGGTACAGCTAAGCGGAAGCCTATACGTCGAGCTTCTGCCGAAGAAAAGGTTAATGTTAAAAGTTCTTTGGTCAGTTAATATTAAAAATTCTTTTGTTGAATATAGTTAACGTTAAAAATCATTTGGTTAAGAATCATTCTCCTACTTCACTTTCACTTCACTTATAAGTTGTTTCTTTTTTGTCACAGGTAGTGGCGGAGCTTGTACACAGGGCACATTTACTCTGTTTAATTGGTCGGGGACGATTGATTGATAGTGCTTGTGATGATCCTTTCATTCAGGTTGTTTTCTTAATCATTAGTTACACTTGACATTGATTTGCACTCTGTTTTGTGGCACTCATGATGTTTTATCTGTTCTCATAACAGGCTGCCTTGTTGTCACTTTTGCCAGCAAATTTGCTGAAGTTATCAGAAAACACAAATCTCACAGTGGATTCTTTGACTCCTTTAGTCAACTGGGTACACTGCTTTCTTATCCCTTTTTCTAACTTTCCCACTCTTTAAAATAGTTCAAAATTTGTTATAATATTTGTGTTGATGGGCTATTTACTATTTGTAGTTCCATAGTAACTTCCACGCCAGAAATTCAGGCAGTGAAAGATCCTTCCAATTAGCTTTAGCCAGGGCTCTTGAAACCATGAGGGGACTCCAGAGGAGGTATTTCTTCAATGATATTGGATTTTCTTTTGTGCAAAAAGAAAAGTACACATGGGTTTGGGATGATATGCTATATCTTGAAGATTAACAGCAGAAATAGATAGATTAGTTCTCTGAATATCTTCGCATATGAACCACTGATCAATTTTGTTACAGGTGGCTGCTTTGTCTGTGGCAGTGTTCAGAGCATTGAATTTTTCAACACGGTAAGGCTTTCAATCTATACTTCTATTAGGACGGTGTGGTTTTGTTAATACAAAAAGGGTTGTCCTGGTTTCAGGTTTGTATCCATTTTAGATGCTGCATCCTTGAAGCCAGATGCTGATAAATATGATGATGTGTCTCAAGGAAGAAAATTGGATAGGGGGAAGGGGGTATTTGACTCATCAACGATCATGGTGACTCAATCAAATGAGGCTTCTACATCTTCTGGTAAACACAATGCACCTGTTGGTGTTGACAAGAAAAGTGCATGTGAAGCTTCTACAAAAGCTCCAAGCCAAAGGAAAATCAAAAAGTCAGGTCAAAGTCAAACAATCACTCGAGATACAGACCCTCCCATTGCTGACCACTCAAATGAGATGGATCCTTCATCAAAGGGCTCAAAGAAGAAGGGGGATATTGAGTTTGAGTTGCAGATGGAAATGGCTCTTTCTGCAACTGCAGCACGGACTTCTGAATTCCATCTTGAGAATGATGTTAAGAATTCTAATCTTAGTTCACCGAGTTTATCTTCTTTCAAGAAATTGAAGAAAATTAAATTTGAAGAATCTCAGGAAATTTCTACTGCTGTTGGATCAAGAAAAACAGGAGCTCCAATGTATTGGGCAGAAGTCTACTGCAATGGAGAGAATTCAACTGGAAAATGGGTTCATGTAGATGCTGTAAATGCAATCGTTGATGGTGAGCACAAAGTAGAAGCTGCAGCTGCTGCATGTAAAACTAACTTGAGATATGTCGTTGCTTTTGCTGGTCAAGGAGCTAAAGATGTGACTCGCAGGTTACCAACCCCATCCCCAACATGCACATGCACACAACACACATTTTGAAGCAATCTGATGAATGTCGGAAATTTTGTTCTTTCAGGTATTGTGCAAAGTGGTACAAGATAGCTTCTCATCGAGTTAATTCAACTTGGTGGGATGCTGTGTTGCTGCCACTTAAGGATTTAGAGTCTAGAGCAACAAAAGGTGTAGTTTGTTTTTAACAAATGAGATTGATTACAAGTTATAATGAACTGTTATCATATTAAACCAAACAGTATACCTCTGCTTCTTCATCAGGCGCTAGCAAAATGTCTAATAATGTGAAAAGGGAAGAAATGACGTATCTTGAGGATATGGAGCTCGAGACAAAAGCATTAACCGAGCCACTTCCAACTAATCAACAGGTTGAGGGCATAACTTTTAATTTATGCATTGATACATTTATTATTACATTGTTACTAATCTTTTTGGCATTTCATTGATACATATGCAGGCATATAAAAATCATCATTTATATGCTCTTGAAAGATGGCTTACAAAGTACCAAATTCTTTACCCAAAGGGCCCCGTTTTGGGGTTTTGTTCTGGTCATTCTGTTTACCCAAGAGCTTGTGTCCAAACGCTGCACACTAAAGAGAGATGGATGAGGGAAGGGCTACAATTAAAAGTCAATGAACTTCCAGTGAAAGTGTTGAAGCGATCAACAAAAGTCAACAAAGGGAAAGTTCCTGAAGCAGACGAAGATGATGAAAATGATTGCGCAGGGCCCGGAGGCACCATCAATCTTTACGGAAAATGGCAAACAGAACCCTTGTGTTTGCCTTCAGCAGAAAACGGGATTGTGCCAAAGGTCATATGATTTTGTTTAGATTATAATCTCTTCTATTATGGTCATAACATTTTGTTTATTATATTGGTGTACAGAATGATCGTGGACAAGTAGACATGTGGTCTGAGAAGTGTTTGCCCCCAGGAACCGTGCACTTGGGGTTTCCAAGAATCTTTGCTATTGCAAAGAAGCTGGGGATTGATTACGCACCTGCAATGGTTGGATTTGAATTCCGAAATGGTCGGTCTATTCCTATATATAATGGCATTGTGGTGTGTCGTGAATTCAAGAGTACAATTCTAGAGGTAAATTAATCAACTTTTAACATCAAGTTTATGATATACTATTCAAATTTATGCAGTATATATTTATTTGCTTTTAAAATAAATTATGACGCCTCTGCCTCTGGTTGTGGAGTCCAGTCCAACCAGTGCACCAGTAGTGTTGGCTGGTCTGGTTATCAAAACATTATATATGGTTGATGATGATTCTGGTTTGCAGGCATATGCTGAAGAAGAAGAGAGAAGGGGAGCTGAAGAGAGAATGAAGAATGAAGCTCAAGCCATGTCCAGGTGGTATCAGCTTCTTTCATCCATTGTTACTAGACAAAGATTGAATAATCGCTACGTAGAGGGTATTTCGCCACAACCCTCAAATGATACTCAAAAAACAAATGATACATCTCATCGTCGTAAGCATCACCATCATCATACAAGTGAGGATATACAGAAACCTTTATCTGACCAGGCAACTGAAGATGTTGGTCAACCTGATGTTGTGCCACAACCGTTGTTTGAAGAAGACCATGAGCATGTGTTTTTGACAAATGATCACGATGCAGAGAGTTCCATGAGGACAAAACGGTGTCACTGTGGGTTTTCAATTGAAGTTGAAGAGTTGTGACAATTATTCATGTTCTTAAAACTGTTTGTTTTGGTGATAACTTTTGTACCACGTATGTTAAGGTTATGACTAAAATAGTGAAAAGTAATACAACACGAGAATCGTCTGTGTCAAGATCGATCTACCATGGAAAGATTTGGATTTAGGATAACTAACCTTTCAATAACGAAAACATATGTGGCCAGACATACCCAAAACACCATCATTAAGTATGTGAGCATGCCACGATCCATTTAAAGTTATCTTCCATGAGGAGTTCACATGTACAAGTATAGATTTTATCGATGAGGGGCATTTGTATCTATTCATGTACGTAGGTTTTGGTGCGCTTAACCATGTCATGTGATGCGTAAGCACAACTCACTTTTATCAATTCATGTACAAGCATCCATCCACACCCTATGATTTTTTTAAGCATTCATCCACACCTTATGATTTTTTTAGACGTATATTCATTTCATGAAGAAAGGATAATGGAGTAAAGTGTCTTGTTTTTATAAAACTCTACTTATTAATAAGAATAAAATTCATAAATTTATAATATAATTTTTAAAAGTCATCAAGTGTATAAAAGTGAAACATCGATAAAAAAAGGAAAAAAGCATAACGGACCACTTGATTCAGGCCTTTGTTTTGTGAGCGTCTTTCTCTTGTAAACTTTTTAATACATTATATGTTATCATGGTGTATTTATATTGATGCGTACATCACTTGGTCTAAAATATATGTATTTTGATAGCTTCTTACACTTCACATGTTAAAAACACTTTGTATGATGTAACACATGTGAGCCAACATTACCATGTCAAGTGTCATGTTTATAGTTCTAATTAAGTTAATATCCCTATCAAGTTATTCTTTTTGGGTAATCAAGAAAAAATATTCCACCGTTTTCATACAAGGACTAGAAAAGCATCTCTTTTGTCCATGTCTTTGATAACATGACCATAGTTGCTTTTTCTTTCTTTTCTCCAGACATTATTGCTTTTCAACTTTTGTAAGCCTTGTTGCACTTGTACATTATGCTATAGAGGTTATAACTTGCATATTTAACCATTTCTTTTGTTACGCACCAAATGTACTACTTAAGAATCTTCCATCTTTAGGACAGGTACCAGCCAATCAAAACCCGAAAGCATAAATTGTTAATTTAGATGGGTTTTTTTATTAATCTGATTCGTTATACACTTTTTTCACTTTGCACTTTATTAGCTTAGTGCTATACATTTATCTCCAAGCTATTACCTAATTTTATTAATTCGTTAGTAACCAAATAACATCATAAGATTATTATAGGTTTTAACAATTTAACTATTTAAGACAATAGCTTTAAGCTTCATTTTTTTGATAAACCGGACATTTGTTTATAACCATAACCAATTATGGGAACAATTACTAGCAATAAAGACAGCATTTTATAAATGAGTCACATCTATTTATAACAAAAAGGGTAATTTTCTATAAAGGAAAGTTTAATATCAAAATAACAATTCTTATTTAGATGTTGATATCAAAAGCTTCCTGCAATAAATTTTAGGATTTTTTATGCTATACAGGCATAAAACTTCACATTCACATACCCACCATCATCTAAGCTTATAAATACATATACCATCGCATTCACTATTCTTTATGCCACTATACCCCATATAGCTTAGTTACTTCTATTAAGGTCTTAAAAGTAACTCACTAACCCTTTAAAATCAACTTTTTAAAACTTTATCAAACATATACCAACTTGACATTTAACTTTTTAATAAATTAAAAGTTAATCCAAAAGTTGGTTTACCAAACATAACAATAGCAACACCTATACCTTGACGTTTCCTAATGTAACACTCGTATACCATCAATTTAGGAAACACTCATATACCATCAATTCATTAGATGAGAGTTAAATATCAAATTATAGCGTACCCATATCAAAATCAAACTTCTTCACACAATCTAAAAGAAATCAAATTTTGTCAAAGGATTGCTTTTGTTGATGACAAATTTTAGCACTTAAAAGAAAGTTTTAGTATGAGAATTAACATTTTGCATCCTCCCACAACTTTGAAGTCATGAAAACACCTCAATAACTGTCATGTGAACCTTCCCAATTTACAAGAAAGGTAGATACACAACAACACACAAATGCATTCAACATAAAACCTAAATTACAAACACCTAATGACATAAACTAACACCACAACCTCACCCTAAGCTTGATTTCTTATGTTAGGTAATTCTGTCATCCAGATACAAAATTCCAAAATCCAGAGTAATCACATTCTAGCTGCTTGTACATCACACATCCAGACTAGTACACCACTCTAAACTTCACAATTTCATATCTAAAGGAGCCTACATCATTTCTTTCTTTGATCTTCTAACTTACAACTCAATTAGCTTCAACACCTTCAGGTTCAGGCTGCACCTTACGAGGCCTACCCCTAGGCCGGCCAGTTTTCGAAGGTGGCGTCAGCACTGACGCCGCCTTAGCCTTCTTAGGGGCCGAGGGCGCATTGGGATCCTTCTTTGGTCGCCCTCGGCCCCTCTTAACCTCAGACCCAGGCTCCGTCTCAGCCTGTGTCTGGGGCTGGGCCCGGCTCTCCACTAGAGCCGGGTCCTTAACCTTCGGAGGGCGACCACGCCCGCGTTTTGCGAGCGTGTTCACATCCGGACGCATATAGTTATCATTCAAAACCACCAACTCCCCATTTTCAACCAATTTGTTCAGCTGATCCGCCAGAATATTATTATGATCTTCCGGCAAACTCCCACAAGTCGACTCGATGTAGTTTGAAATTGACGATTTGCTACATCCTTCCTTCTCTTTCAAAGCATCAATCGCTGCAAAAATCATCTGCACCAAAACACACAAATTCAACTTGTAACTCAAACTTAAAACCTAGGGTTATAAATGAACTGAAAGTTGAAAACTTAAAATTGAACAAAATTACCTCTGCATACGGTGGTAGTGACGGTGGTCGGTTGAGCTCTTCTCCGGCCATTGACGGAGAGTGATCGGAGATTGCAAGAGGTGATAAAAAGAGGATGTCAGCTTCGAAGAAGCAGGTATCAAAGTGTGTGCATGTGTGAGACCTTTTGGAGATGATTTAAGTGAAGAAATTTTGGGGGTGAGAAGAAATCGACGGTTGAGGTTTACGGTGGTGATTAGATCAAAGGTGTTTGGGTTATTTGTGTGAGGGATCACGCGGATCGGTGACGTGGCGGGTGGATTTTTTGTGAAGTGTTTTTGTTGTATGAGTGAGTTTGATGCTTTTTATTTTTGTTTTTGTTTTTTCTTCTTATTTCAAGCGTAGAGATAGAATGGAATAATTTAGTGGATCTTTTTTTTAATTATTTATTTATTTTATTAAGGGTTGATCAGTGGATTGATTTTATAAATAGTTAAAAATGATTATGTTTTATGGAATAGTGGAAATTTTAATACCATTAAGGAGTTGATGTTTTGCGATTTAGCGTCGTAGTAAAGAGTATGTGATTTGTAAAGCCAGTTCAGATTATAAGAAAGTTTATAAGTAATAAAAGTTTCTACACATATAAATTTGGAAGATTGTTCGATCTCACTCATGATGGTTAAATATACCTATAATGGGTAGTGAGTCACAAACAATAAAAGAATCAAAAACAAATGCATCTAATCATT
The DNA here is from genome assembly GCA_024085815.1 of Flaveria linearis. Classification (NCBI taxonomy): domain Eukaryota; kingdom Viridiplantae; phylum Streptophyta; class Magnoliopsida; order Asterales; family Asteraceae; genus Flaveria; species Flaveria linearis. Next base: position 67,952,476 of record CM044006.1, read on the forward strand.
AATTATAGAATATGAAATATAAATGTAAATTTTAAAAATTAATTAATTTGAAAAAAAAAATACAAGAACATAGAAAAACTTGGAGTCATCCCGCAAAACATGGAAATGTGGGAAAAACTGAGAAAACCCAGTGAAGACGGAAAAAGCTAACGTGTGGCATTGACAAAAAAACGCAAGCTTATTAAGAAGTTGAGTGTGGACTTTTCCGATTCCCACCTCTAAGTTTGTAATGAAACCATCCCTCCTATAATGATGGAGTTATGGTATTTTAGTGAGTTGGTTTAAGTATAATAAAGGTTAGAGCTAATTTCAATTTTGCTAATTGAATTTTGATAAAATTAATTATTTTTCTCCAAAAGTTTTAAAATATCAATTTCAGTCCAAAAATTTATCAATTGTTTCAATTTCATTTTAAAATTTTCATTATTTTGAATTCAAATTAAAACAACTATTTCAGTCCAAAAGTTTATCATTTGTTTCAATTTCATTTTAAAATTTTCATTATTTTGAGTTCAAATTAAAACAACTAAAAAACATTTGGATTGAAATTGAAACACTTTACGAGACTTTTGGTTGTAAAGTGGCGTTTTCAATTTTTTGGAGTAAAAATGTAAAATAGTTAATTTTATCAAACCTTAAGGAGGAAAACCAAATTTAACTCTAAATGTTACTTATATCATAAAAGGTACTTATTGTTCAATTGCATGTGTACAATAACTAGGACAATGATGTGTTCTATTGAGACTATTACGTGTTAGTGGGTTATTTCACGTTACATGATCAAATCAGACCATAACAATTTATTTGGATGTTAGATAGTCAAATCAGACCATAACAACTTATTTGGATGTTAGATAACATATGTATGACGATGAGTACACTAACAAGTCTTATTATATGCTAATAAATTTCTTAGACAACACATATTCACATTAGATTATAACAGATTTTCACGTTAATAATATGTGTATAATAATAATTTATACAGTAGCATTTCATTTTCATCCCTTGAGTTAAAAAAAAAAAAAAAAAACCAACAACAGACAAATGCAAAACACTACATTTCCCAATTAATATGCACACAGAGTTAAAATCATTCCAAATCCTGCCCCCAAACAACAATCCTGATCATCTAATGTTCATATCAATGTTTCTAACTTTAGTTTTCACACTTCAACTCCTACCTTACCTCCTTTACAATCTTTTCTAGAACACGCTTAGGGTCCAAGCGAAGCGTGATGCCTCGCCTTCTTCATCGACACCCTCATTTCGATCATCTGTCAATGTCATTAATAATGTGTCATCAAGTTCCTTAAGTTTACCAAGAATCCACAATCTATCAATCTCAAACTCCACATTAGATTCCTCAAGTTCCTTTATATTATTAGAATCTTGAACATTAATGTCAACTAAACACGAACAATGCACACATTTTGGCATCATTTTCGCCTTTGTTTTCCCCTCATAATCTGAAACTTTCTCTTTGTACATCTCGAGTTCGTTCTCAAGCTGAAATTTATCCTTCTCTAGCTTCATAACGAGTTCATTTAAGAGCTGAAAGACCTCATGATCATACTCCGCTTGTTCATCCATCATTCTTTGATTTCGAATCGATTCAATCTTAAGTGCAACCTTTTCTTCTTGAAGTTTGGTTATCATTCTCATTGCTTGGTTTGCAGCTACTTCAGAAGCCTTTCGTTCCTCATCTAGTTCTATGCATAACCCACGTACAACAAGTCTTTCGGCTTTCAATTCTGCAGTTAAACTGTCTATAGTGATGACTTTATCTTCTTCATTTCGACATGATGATTGCAAGAATCTGGCTTCTGCATAGTGAATATCGTTACTAAATAGGAATACAGTGAGTAAGTCTAAAGTACACTTTTGAACTTTCAAAGTATTTCCTAAACGCTGAAAGAAATAAATATTACTGATGTGACAAGTTAAGAGGGTGTAACATATAAAAAGTAGATAACGTGATGCTATACCTTTAGCACATCCCAATTAATATTATTATTAACAAAATCCATATGTGAATTGGGTTTTTGTAGTCTTCCAGAAGTTTGAAAATAAAAATATGGAATTTTTACCTTGATTTTGAACTTGATCTTCATCTTCATCTCCATTTAAACTAGAGCTTATGCTACAACTAGTTGATGAATCAGTCCACTCAAGAGGGATTATCTGGTCAAAAACTTGCAAGTATGAACTCTTATTCTCAACAGGAAGATTCATGCAATCTACCAGTCCATTTCCTTCATAATTCGATTTGATCTTCGACGTGCTACTGAAGGATCTATCAACATGTATTGCCTGCAAGTTAATGCTGCAACATCCATGCTCAGTTGATATCTTTCGACTATCCACACAGTCATAATGGTTCAGAAACTCGATTGCATGAGCTTCACAAACGAGATTTCGATATGGGCTCACATTGTTTTTTGGGTCAAACAAATGATCAATAGTGGAACACAATACACATGGGGGCTTAAGAGTGTAGTAAGTAGCAAATTTTCTGATGAGATACGAGAAGATAGAGTTGAAAAGAAGCATTATGATTAGGATCCATTCAAGCAATGTGTAGGTTAGAATAAAGACTATTTTGTGGGTTGCAGCCATTGATGTTTGTGAGGGTGATTTGAAAGTTATAAAGAATGTGCAAAAGAAAAAGGAGGAGACATAGTTGATGAAATTAGGGGAATTATGATTAAAATGGTCATGGTGATTGATGAGAGGCACTATGTAATTTAAAAGTTTGATGAAATAAGACTACTGGACCATGTTATATTGTTACGTCCCACACAAAAGGTTCCTCACGATAATCTTTTCCTAATCCTTGATGAAAATAAATAATCCATGTAGGTACCACCACTTTCAACATCCGTCGATATTCTGTCGATGAAATTGGATAATATTAGGGATAATCTGTCGGCAAACTAGATGTGGATAGTTCATGTAGCGACAAACTATAGGTCAAATTTATCAAGAAATCACCAATGGGGGTTTCAGTGATAATTACAAGTGGATGTAAGTGGTCATTACCGTGACGATATCATCTGTAAATTAGCTAAGTACCATTCACCGATTGATAAACGGCGATTAGGCGATCAAATTTTACTTTTTATTTTTTAAATAAAAATACTCTTGGTTTTTTATGAAAAAAAATAAAATTTACTCATAATAAATAAAAAATTAAACCGTAAAATAATCATTAGAATAAAAATTAAGTACTACATAGGTTTTATACAAATTGGAGAAAGTTTTAACTAATTTATTCTCTCTGTTACTCCTTCCTAGTGACAATGAGAATGTAAATCCAACGCTACGATAGTGTGAAAAACAAAAAACAAAGAACGTGTTGCTATTAAAAATGACACACAATCTCAAAAAACAATAAGAAAAGAATAATAAAAAATGTAAACAACAAGAAAATTCTATAGCAAAACGACAATGAAGGGTCTAAGACCGTAAATTGACTGCAAGAGACATAATGACAAAGCTTTGGTGATAAGCAGTGTTTTCACGACCGGATCGGACCGGCCGGTCCGACCGGTTCAATCCTGGATCGTTCCGGTGGCCGGTCCGGTCTGGTATGATTTGTTTTTGAGCGGTTGAACCGGCCGGTTCTTCCTAAACCGGTGGTCGGACCGGGAAACCGGACCGGTTCGGACCGTTTTCGTTTTTTATTTTTATTTTTTTGAGTAAAAACGGGGTGTTGAATTATAAATTAGTGTGTTAGATATACAAATATACTTAAGTTTTATATATAACTATAAAATACATATATAAATCATATATAAATTACTTATATTTGATTATATATATAACTATATATATATATAATATACTATATATAATTATGACTTCATCCGGTTCTTAAATCCGGTCCGACCGGTCCGACAATCAAACCGGTAAGGCGTCCGGTTCGACGTCCGGTTTGACGTCCGATCCGGTTCTGAAAACATTAGTGATAAGAGCTATAATTAAGATAATGAGTTACAGCTATAGCGCTCAAAGGCGGCATAAGAGAGATAAGAATATAAAGTTGTGACTATAAGCATAGGAGCTATGACAATCGTTAGATATTTTAGTGTAATTAGATTGACTAATTAACACTATGATCATAATATTCATCAAACAAATTAGGAGGCGTGAAATGCATGCTTGTTTGAGTGTATTATGATCTTCGATATTAAAACATTTTTAGGGGTCACTTGGCGAGGGTCCGGGGGCAGCGCCCTGCTGCCAGTGGCGGAACCAAGAATTTTCTCGGTGGGGTCACTATTTTTCGGTGATTCATTTTATAACAAGATAATATAAAATTTTCCGGGCTCAAAAAAATTGTTAGATGGGATCAAAGAACTCATACAAGTAAGGGGCTGTTTGGCAACTTCTGAATGGGTAAGTGCTGAATCAATAAGAGGTCTGAACTAATAAAAGGTCTAAATCAATAAGTGTTGAACCAAATTAAGACTGTTTGGTTGGATATCTGAATGACTGTATCAACACATCCGATTCACACACCCTAAAACCAACCGCTTGACTAAAACACCAAATTTCAGCATCAATGAATCGAAATTCTCAAAATTCACATCATGAAACTGTAATTAACGAACTAAAACTACAAATCATCATAAGGAGAAAGATAATTGACACTATAGATCCAGCTGGATTTCTAACAACTAAACAAAAGTACATACTCCATCCATCAAAACCTACACACTCATCCTAATCTCACCACATACCACTCATCCTAATCTCACCATATAAAACCACTCATCCAAATCTCACCACATAAAACCACTCATCCTAATCCCAAAATTCACATCACAAAGCTGAAATTCACGAACTGAAACTGCAAAAAGTTATGCGAATGAACGTAATTGAGTCTCACTGCAAACCCTTGGTGTTTAATAGTGGATTTGCTCCTATGGTTTCTCTGTAATGTACCTGTAAGGAAGGAGGAGGCGAGGTGTTGGCGACGGTGGTGGTGATGGTGCTATGGGGGTTGGCGACGGTGGTGGCGAAGGTGTTGTGGGGGTGCAATGATGGTAGCGATGGTGCTGTGGGGGTGCAACGGTGGTGGCGACGGTGTTGTGGGGGTTGGCGACGGTGGTGGTGACAGTATTATGGGGGTGCAACGGTGGTGGCGACGGTGCTGTGGGGGTGCAACGGTGGAGGCCGACGACCTCTGTGGAGGTGCAACGGTGGAGGCCGACGACCTCAAGGGAAGGGAAGGAGGAGGCGGTTGCTTGGAAGAGGACGAAGATAGAGATGGGAGAAGTGGGTGAATTTGGTCAGACACTCAATATTGTCTGACCTAATAAGAGCTCGTTAAGAGGTCTTTTTCATTAAGTGGTTATCAAACCAAACAGCAATATCTGACCGAGTCAGATATTTGGGTCTGACTGGGGTCATTAAGACCCAAACAAACAGCCCCTAAGCAATTCGGTGGTCACCTCGTTAAACGGTTACTAAGCTCTTGGATTTGCATATCTAAAACCATATTAAAGTTATCAAACTCGTAATAATGTCTATTGGTGATGTTAGTCTAATAGTCTTTCTTCTTTGATATTTCGGGTTAATGTAATCTTCTTCCATAGAATTAACAAAATATAGATTCTAGATTTCTAAACACCTAAATTAACAAACAAATTATAAATTCTAGATTTCTAAATTCTAAATACACAAATTAACAAACAAATTAAGTAAAATAAGTTAAATCTAACAAGGAAAACGTTAAAGAGTTTGAACTTTGAATAATCAATTTAGAAAACTAACCTTTTCAAGAATCAATTGTAGACTTGTAGCTTACTTAGTCACTTAGAAAACACAAAATCCTCATAAAATCAGGGGAGGTCACGCAATGGAAGCTGGAGGAGCCGAGCAGCAGCAGTTATGGCCAACGAGGGGGCGACATGCAGGATCGATTATGGGTGGTTTTTCTCTCAACTCACTGCGAATAACACTCAGCAAGTAGTCTATGAAGAGTTGATCACAATATAACAAGTAAGAGACAGTAAGAAAATTACACAGGAAGTAAATTCCAAGGTACTTTTATATATTGCTTCTCAACTCAAAGGATTACAAGACTCTTGGACTCAAATCGCTAATCTAAAGAGTTACAAGGAGAAGATATATATAATACTACATACAGCCGGGTATACTTTGATACCAGCTGGACACCTCTAACCTTACATCTATACTACAAGACTCTAGGTGAGGTCTTTCAGACATTTTGCCTGAGAGTTGGTAGTCAGGACATGTCCCTGACTTACCTTTTGTCACCTACTAAAGTTGGTAACATGTACTAACATAAAAAGGTGTACAGTAGAATAAAGTATGGTCAACAACATGGCTCTTTAGGAAGATGCCATGTTGTAGCAGAGGTCTGCAGCGGATTGTCAGGGACCATACTTTTATCTGCTGGTCATAGCAATGTCTTCCGAAGGATAAAATGCTTCGGAAGAATAACTTCTTCTGAAGCCACTTATACTTTGGAAGACTGCTTCTTCCGAGAGTTGGAGTCTTCTTTGTCTTCGGAAGCTCAGACTTTGTCTTCAGCTCTTTCATCAGACTTTGTCTTCGGAAGCTCAGACTTTGTCTTCAGCTCTTTCATCAGACTTTGTCTTCGGAAGCTCAGACTTTGTCTTTGGAAGATAGTCTTCAGCTGTTGGCTTCAGCTGTTGACTTCAGCTTTTGCCTTCAGTTGATATCTTCAGCTGTTGTTCTTCAGACTCTCGGAAGATCTCATGCTCAGCTTCGGAAGCCTTTGAATGTAGTACCAAAAATGACTATGTGAAGTGGTTTTGGTTGCATCAGCCTCATCATGATCCAACAAACTCCCCCTAGGCTGATGCTACCAAAACTTCACTTCCCTCTTCTTCTCAAAGCTCTCAGCACCATGGAAAGTAAGTGTTTATCAGTGTCTTCATTCTTTCCTGATGTGGTGCTGAGAATCTTGTACAGATCCTTGGTAGACAAAACCTCCACTCTGTCACCTTGGATTATGTATACCCTTGTTGTGGCCCTCTGAAAAGAGTTAGCTGATGGGAACTATAGTCATATTCCCATCTAACTATTGGTTCCAATTCAGGACCTTCCACCATCTGTAGAAAGGCTGTGCCTTTGGTGGTTGGTCTTTCCTTGTCTTCCACTCTTTCAGCTTCAACTCTTCTTCAATCTTGGCTCTTCTACTTCGTTCAGCCAAGTGGAGACCGCTGATATGATTTCTAATATGTGCAACAGTCTCAGAGTTGGAAGGATTGGAGAATGGCTTCTTTGCAAGCTTAGCAAGGTTGAATCTGCTGAGATGCAATATAGATGTGGCATTAAGCCTGTTGGTTTCGCCATTCTCCCTTCCACAACAAAGTTGTGAGAAGGTTCATCGAACCTCCACTGGATTATAGCATTCCTAGGTCCAGGAGATTGACTAGAAATCCTGTCCTCTTTCCTGGTATCCAGCAGAGTCACCAGTCTCCTTCTTAGTCTCTTCTCCTCAGCATTGAGGGTATCGGAGTTGAGACCAAGAAGTCTTGCAGCCTGGCCCAAAGTATCTCTAGGCAACTCAAGAAATTAGCCTAGGGTGAGGGAGCTTGAAGAGTTATCAACATAGGTGATGTTGATAAGGTCTCCCTCACAGGAGATGCTGCTCAAAGTGGTGTAGTTGATGAGCCTTGTCTTGAACTCCTTTATTTCCTCAAAGGAGAGATGTTGAGGAGGCTGAGGGGATGGTCTTGGTTTTTGTTGGGTAGGCTTAGGTTTAGTGGTTTTGGGTTGTGTTTTGGGTTTTAGGATGGGTAGTTTGGGTGGTTGAGGTGATGTGGTAGGTTTGGGTAGAGTAGTGGGTTCAGGGGTGAAGGTTTCATAAGTGGGTTCGGTTTTAATGGGAAATCGGATTGGTTCTTTTGGTGTGGGTTGTGGTTTAGTGGTTGGCTGTGGTTGAGTGGCTGGGGTGAACACCATTCCCTTTACCCTCCTGTACATCTCCTTCCTTTTCCCCAAACGGATGTCAGCTTTATTTCACTGACTATCCGCTGGAGTGTCCTTTCGGACATAGGTCCCACCTGCCTACCAGAGAAGCCATGAGCCCGGAGATAGTCTTTCATCCAGGCTTTGTCATTGGACTTCTTGGTGGCAGTGACCCCCTTCTCTTCCTCCCTCCTCTTCTTCTCCCTCAACTTCTCCCAAGCAGCCTTCTTCCTTTCCTTCTCCATTTGATCCTGCTCTTTGTTGTGGAGCAGCAGGATCATGTCATCATCATATGGAGACAGTTCAGGAAGACTGAAGCCTCTTGAGAGTAGGAATTTGATCCTATCCTCTCTCAGCTTCAGGGCTGCCTCCCTTCTCTCTTCTTCTTCCCTCTCCAAGGCCAACCTGGTTTCTTCTTGTTGTTTTAGCCTGGTTGACCTCTCCAAAGTCACCAACTCCTCTAGTGGTAGTAGGAGTATCTCCTCATTGGCAGCTCCTAGGCTGATGAGCTGGTCAATGAGTGCTGTCCTTCTCTTTGGTTGATCTCTTCCTGATTGGTTGCAGCTGCCTTAGAACTAGCAGCTAGCAGCTTTTCAGTAGGATACCTACCTTTCTTTTTGAGCTTCTCAATCCTCTCCTTCTCCTGAAGCTCTTCCGCAGTCAATTTTCTTTTCCTTTGTCTTTGGCAGTGCTTGACTGTGGTGGTCTTGGATGGAAGGTTGTGATTGAGAGAGAGGTTCAGCTGGTGTTTGGGTTAGAGGAATGTCATAAATGTCCTCCCTGCTCACTTCAGATGTTATTTCAGCAATAACATCTGTGATGGTCAGTTCCTCAGACATCTGGAATAAGCCTTCCGCAGCTTCTATTTCGGCCTCGGAAGACTTTTCTTGTTCTTCCGAGGCTTCCATGTCAGCTTCGGAAGCTTAGCTTGAGCTTCGGAAGATAAGACTGCTGCAAGTTCTGTCCAACTGTTTCAGTTGCTGGGCCATCAGTCCCCATTTCCCCTTCGAAGCTAATCTCAGGTTCCATGTGGACCTTAGGTTGACCAACTTCTTCCACAGTGGTAGAAGGTGCAGTCGGTCTTTGAAGCTCCTCAGCCCCAAAATATATGAGTATGGTGTCGGGGCTGGGCTGTTCTAGGGAGGATCTCAATACAAACTTTGTGAAAAGTCTGTAGAGATCTTGAAGCATTTTGAGTCAATCTCTAGAAAAGATTGAGATGACTCAGGTAGTGTGATGAGTTGGGAAGTAAGAGATTTGGTTGTGGTTCCTCAAGTGTTTGTCTCTGAACTTTCTCCCCTTTTTGGTAGCATCATCTTGAGAGCTAGATGAGCTAGAGGAAGAAGTCATTTAGACCTGAATAGGTACATGCCTAACAGACCTCTCCGTCTGTTTCTCAGCTAGTTGAGCCTTGAGATTGTTAATCTCAAGTTGCTGAGTGGCAGTCCTTGATTCTAAGATCCTTACCTGTGATTCTAGGTTGGAGACCTTAGAAAGCAAGTACTGAAGTGTTAGTTGCATACTTCCCTCATCTTCATGAGAAGAATCACGGGGAGATGAGATAACATACCTAGTATGCTCAGTCTCACCACCAGATGTGGCTTCTTGGCACCCTGGATACCTTTGCTCAGAGTCATCTCTTTCAGAGATGTCAATGGGCAAATTTGCCATAGACTCAGTCCTAATTATGTTACCACTGTCCTGAGAGCTCAATGAAAGACTCTGAGTAGTAGCAGCTGAGCCTACATGAGTTCCCTCCACATCAGTGGGACTCACCTCAGTAATTGGCTGCTGATGGGGGCTAAAGACAAGGGACCTCTCTTGGCTCTGTTGATCTTTCAGATGGTGTTGTAGATCAACTTCATGGCCATGGAGAGATGTAATATCTTCATCAGTACGGAGTAAAAGGTCAGTGAAAGATAGGGAAGTTAAACCTACTGACCCGGGACCTAGATCAATGTCTACAGGCATTGAGCCTATGGTGGGGCTGTCCCTAGAAGGCTGCACAGGGGAGTGTAGAGACTCACCCTGTGGGCTTAAGGCTTGAGGTTCGGGCTCAGGGGTTTGAGACTGAGGAGGCTCAAAACCTACATTGAGGTCGAATGTGACGGATGGTGTGACCTCGGACTGAGTGGGAGCCTATGATTCCACTCTAGCCCTTTTGGTTTGAACTGAAGGAGCTTGTTCAATCAGAGTAGATTGAACAAGGGTTCGTTTGGGTCGTCTCTGGTATGTAACTTTGATGGGTAAAGAAGATTTGGCATTGTGGTGGAGGTTGCTGGTGTGGGTTCATCACCTGTGGGGATAACAGGGATGTCACCAGGAGCTATGCGCAGTCATCTCTGGAGTAATGGAGTGTACCTTCCAGTGAAGTTGATGGAAACCTTCTTCAGTATTTTTAAAGATGGTAGGCCTCACTTGTGGAACAGTAAGAGCAGCTGCGCAGACAAGCTTGCTCGGTTCCAGCTCACAGTTAATATGTGTTGAATAAATCTGGGATACAGAAGAATGTATCCCTGCTCAGATTGCTGATAAGGTTGGTCAACACAAATCGTGAGTAGTTGAATCGGAGACCTCTCACCAACCCATGAACTAGGCATCCTAGTTCATATGGGATTTGATCCCAACCCCTGATTTATGGAGAGGCAGTGCAGGATAATGTGCAGCAGGAACTTCCAATGGTAAGAGAAGTTAAACTTGTAGACGGTAGACCTGCTTACATCCCCTCCAATCCCATGAGGATATAGGGGCTGTTTGATAAAACTGACTGGGTAAGATCTGACTGAGTCAGAAGCTGACCCAGTAAGAAGTTCTGACTGAGTCTGCATCTGACTGAAACTTGGCTGTTAATTTTGTATCTGACTGACTCTGCTGAATGAAAAAAATAACCTCTATATACACTTATGTTAAATTTCTCTGTTAAATTTCTTCTCTAATTAAGTGTGAAATGATAAATAATAATAATAATAATAATAATAATAATAATATTTTATTATTATTTATTATTATTATATTATTATTATATTTCACTCCACAACCATTTAACACCCCCTTTCCTCTCTTCTTCCCCCCCCACACACATACACAAACTGCACACCACACACCACACACACACACAACCACAACAACCTTGTGCGGTGGCTGATCGAGAGCGCCGGAAGAAGGGGTGGCCGTCGGTGGCTGATCGAGAGCGCCGGGGAGGGGAGGGGAGGTGGCTGAGCGAGAGCGCCGGAAGGAGGGGTGGCCGTCGGTGGCGCGACAGGCTGCCGAGGGGTGGCCGTCGGTGGTCGCGCCGGTGGGGCAGTGTGCGGTGGTTCTGCGGCTGCCGGT